>JBAMJR010000892.1:30000-35000 GCA_038501785.1 Myoxocephalus aenaeus
CGTTATGAAGAGAAACCAAAGTAAGTACTGCCCTCTTGTCAAGAGCAGCAGGTAATGTAGTCGTCCCAGTCAAATGTCTCACGGTAAGCCTCGGTTGACGTGCTGTGTTCAAAGCAACAGGCCACACCCATTACCACGCCCATATTTTAAAGAGGGCGTTCCCACATTTTAAAGAGAGCAACAGTGTCCATTGCACAGTTTTTGTCCCTTCCAATAGAGAGAGGGGCATCAGTAACAGGTACACAGGCCCTTTGTTTGACACATGTCCTGAAGACCGACAGCGACTGAGACTTGTATCGTTGATGACAGAATCAAAGTCAACGACAGACTGCTCCATTGGATTGGTGTTTTGTTGTCCACAAGGCATTTGAAGGGTGCACCGTTCCCAGCAATACTGCAATACCGGGTCGATGCGTGGAGTGAACAGAGCAAGCTCCTATTTCATCTCCCAAGGCTAAAAATCTGCTTAATAAGATATCCTCGTATAGAGGACATATCAGATATTAAACTGATAAGAACAGATACTACACTTGATCTTAGCCAAAAGGCCGAGAAGCGATGACCACAAAGGGTTTGCGTCCTGAGCCGACCTCCTGGGACCTTTCTCACTGGTCATGGTGCAGTTCTTTCAATTAGGCAGAGCAGCGGCAGCTGCTTAGCACACCCGCCCCAGCCCTCCATGGTCAGGCTCCATGGTCAGGCATCTAGTTAAGTAAAGATGTATCTCTTTCTTTCTTTTTTTAGAACCTGAGGATCAGAGCATAACACCTTGAGATCAAAGCATAGAACCTTGAGATCAATGCATAGAACCCTGATGTCAGAGCAAGATGTATCTCATTATTTCTCTCTTCAAGCCTGAGGATCAGAGCATTGAACCTTGGGATCAAAGCATAGAACCCTGATGTCAGAGCATAGAACCTTGAGATCAAAGCATAGAACCCTGATGTCAGAGCAAGATTGATCTCATTATTTATTTCTCAGAACCTGAGGATCAGAGCATAGAACCTTGAGATAGACTCATTTGAACCATCTCGAGTTAGCGGTGTTTTGCCTCAGTTGATGTGTATATTCTTGCATATGAACTATTCCAGGAGCGACTTTCCCAATCCCTTTCCCCCTACCTCAACCACTCACCCATCAACACCTGACCTCAATTAAATATCAAACAAAAGTGGGTTAGCAAGGTCCGATCAGCTCGCCGATAGTACCGTTGGAAGCGCATCGGACATTTTAGTCGGGGGAGTCGACTTTCGAGTCTCTGCGACCTTTAGGAAAAAAACGCCGGTTCCAATGGTTGGTGGTTCGCATCCCGAGAGAGACTCATCTGAACCGTCTTGAGTTAGCAATGTTTTCACTCAGTTTATTGTGTATATTCTGCATACAAACTATTCCAGGAGTGACTTGCCCAATCCCAATCCCTCAACCACTCACCCATCAACCAAGGGCATACGTCTAACATCTGGCACTTTTCTGTGTATCTATTGTCCCGGACTTTCTTTACTCTAGAGAACCAGGGGCACAGGACTTTAAACAAGCGCACAGTGGGTTTTAACTCAGGGGGTGTGCTTAAGTGTGGGTCCACGGGGTCGGAGGGTGAGCCGGGTTAGGGGGGTGAGCTCCAGAGGTGGTTCAAGGGGGTCACTTGACCCCAACTTTTACCCAGAGAAGGTGACCTTATCCCTGGGTAAAGTTAGCCAATGTGTGCCCTGGAAGTCATCTTCCTCCAAATGACCCTCCAGTTCCCCAGTGTCCCTGTTACTTCCCCTGACTCTGACCCAGAGTCCCATGCACTTTTATAGGGGCATTTCCCCAACCTTTACCCAGAGAAAGTGACCTCAAGCCGGGGTAAAGTCAGACCACGTGTGCCCTGGAAGTCATCTTCCTCCAAATGACCCTCCAGTTCCCCAGTGTCCCTGTTACTTCCCCTGACTCTGACCCAGAGTCCCATGCACTTTTATAGGGGCATTTCCCCAACCTTTACCCAGAGAACGTGACCTCAAACCTGGGTAAAGTATGACAAAGTATGCCCTGGAAGTCATCGTCCCCCAAATGACCGTTAACCTGAGCATAGAACCTTGGGATCAAAGCATAGCACCTTGAGATCACTGCACAGAATCAGAGCAATATTTATCTCATTCTTTCTTTCTTAGAACCTGAGGATCAGAGCATAGAACCGTGAGATCAAAGCATAGACTGTCTCTTTATTTTATTTTCACAAATGCACAAGGCTCAGCCGAATGGCAAAGCCTGTCAAAAATAGGTTCAACTCATTGGTGTTCCTCTCCACGGAAGTCTTTAGTAAAAGGCGAAAGACTTGTGCGTTATGAAGAGAAACCAAAGTAAGTACTGCCCTCTTGTCAAGAGCAGCAGGTAATGTAGTCGTCCCAGTCAAATGTCTCACGGTAAGCCTCGGTTGACGTGCTGTGTTCAAAGCAACAGGCCACACCCATTACCACGCCCATATTTTAAAGAGGGCGTTCCCACATTTTAAAGAGAGCAACAGTGTCCATTGCACAGTTTTTGTCCCTTCCAATAGAGAGAGGGGCATCAGTAACAGGTACACAGGCCCTTTGTTTGACACATGTCCTGAAGACCGACAGCGACTGAGACTTGTATCGTTGATGACAGAATCAAAGTCAACGACAGACTGCTCCATTGGATTGGTGTTTTGTTGTCCACAAGGCATTTGAAGGGTGCACCGTTCCCAGCAATACTGCAATACCGGGTCGATGCGTGGAGTGAACAGAGCAAGCTCCTATTTCATCTCCCAAGGCTAAAAATCTGCTTAATAAGATATCCTCGTATAGAGGACATATCAGATATTAAACTGATAAGAACAGATACTACACTTGATCTTAGCCAAAAGGCCGAGAAGCGATGACCACAAAGGGTTTGCGTCCTGAGCCGACCTCCTGGGACCTTTCTCACTGGTCATGGTGCAGTTCTTTCAATTAGGCAGAGCAGCGGCAGCTGCTTAGCACACCCGCCCCAGCCCTCCATGGTCAGGCTCCATGGTCAGGCATCTAGTTAAGTAAAGATGTATCTCTTTCTTTCTTTTTTTAGAACCTGAGGATCAGAGCATAACACCTTGAGATCAAAGCATAGAACCTTGAGATCAATGCATAGAACCCTGATGTCAGAGCAAGATGTATCTCATTATTTCTCTCTTCAAGCCTGAGGATCAGAGCATTGAACCTTGGGATCAAAGCATAGAACCCTGATGTCAGAGCATAGAACCTTGAGATCAAAGCATAGAACCCTGATGTCAGAGCAAGATTGATCTCATTATTTATTTCTCAGAACCTGAGGATCAGAGCATAGAACCTTGAGATAGACTCATTTGAACCATCTCGAGTTAGCGGTGTTTTGCCTCAGTTGATGTGTATATTCTTGCATATGAACTATTCCAGGAGCGACTTTCCCAATCCCTTTCCCCCTACCTCAACCACTCACCCATCAACACCTGACCTCAATTAAATATCAAACAAAAGTGGGTTAGCAAGGTCCGATCAGCTCGCCGATAGTACCGTTGGAAGCGCATCGGACATTTTAGTCGGGGGAGTCGACTTTCGAGTCTCTGCGACCTTTAGGAAAAAAACGCCGGTTCCAATGGTTGGTGGTTCGCATCCCGAGAGAGACTCATCTGAACCGTCTTGAGTTAGCAATGTTTTCACTCAGTTTATTGTGTATATTCTGCATACAAACTATTCCAGGAGTGACTTGCCCAATCCCAATCCCTCAACCACTCACCCATCAACCAAGGGCATACGTCTAACATCTGGCACTTTTCTGTGTATCTATTGTCCCGGACTTTCTTTACTCTAGAGAACCAGGGGCACAGGACTTTAAACAAGCGCACAGTGGGTTTTAACTCAGGGGGTGTGCTTAAGTGTGGGTCCACGGGGTCGGAGGGTGAGCCGGGTTAGGGGGGTGAGCTCCAGAGGTGGTTCAAGGGGGTCACTTGACCCCAACTTTTACCCAGAGAAGGTGACCTTATCCCTGGGTAAAGTTAGCCAATGTGTGCCCTGGAAGTCATCTTCCTCCAAATGACCCTCCAGTTCCCCAGTGTCCCTGTTACTTCCCCTGACTCTGACCCAGAGTCCCATGCACTTTTATAGGGGCATTTCCCCAACCTTTACCCAGAGAAAGTGACCTCAAGCCGGGGTAAAGTCAGACCACGTGTGCCCTGGAAGTCATCTTCCTCCAAATGACCGTCCAGTTCCCCAGTGTCCCTGTTACTTCCCCTGACTCTGACCCAGAGTCCCATGCACTTTTATAGGGGCATTTCCCCAACCTTTACCCAGAGAACGTGACCTCAAACCTGGGTAAAGTATGACAAAGTATGCCCTGGAAGTCATCGTCCCCCAAATGACCGTTAACCTGAGCATAGAACCTTGGGATCAAAGCATAGCACCTTGAGATCACTGCACAGAATCAGAGCAATATTTATCTCATTCTTTCTTTCTTAGAACCTGAGGATCAGAGCATAGAACCGTGAGATCAAAGCATAGACTGTCTCTTTATTTTATTTTCACAAATGCACAAGGCTCAGCCGAATGGCAAAGCCTGTCAAAAATAGGTTCAACTCATTGGTGTTCCTCTCCACGGAAGTCTTTAGTAAAAGGCGAAAGACTTGTGCGTTATGAAGAGAAACCAAAGTAAGTACTGCCCTCTTGTCAAGAGCAGCAGGTAATGTAGTCGTCCCAGTCAAATGTCTCACGGTAAGCCTCGGTTGACGTGCTGTGTTCAAAGCAACAGGCCACACCCATTACCACGCCCATATTTTAAAGAGGGCGTTCCCACATTTTAAAGAGAGCAACAGTGTCCATTGCACAGTTTTTGTCCCTTCCAATAGAGAGAGGGGCATCAGTAACAGGTACACAGGCCCTTTGTTTGACACATGTCCTGAAGACCGACAGCGACTGAGACTTGTATCGTTGATGACAGAATCAAAGTCAACGACAGACTGCTCCATTGGATTGGTGTTTTGTTGTCCACAA
>JBAMJR010000892.1:57500-62500 GCA_038501785.1 Myoxocephalus aenaeus
TTGAAGGGTGCACCGTTCCCAGCAATACTGCAATACCGGGTCGATGCGTGGAGTGAACAGAGCAAGCTCCTATTTCATCTCCCAAGGCTAAAAATCTGCTTAATAAGATATCCTCGTATAGAGGACATATCAGATATTAAACTGATAAGAACAGATACTACACTTGATCTTAGCCAAAAGGCCGAGAAGCGATGACCACAAAGGGTTTGCGTCCTGAGCCGACCTCCTGGGACCTTTCTCACTGGTCATGGTGCAGTTCTTTCAATTAGGCAGAGCAGCGGCAGCTGCTTAGCACACCCGCCCCAGCCCTCCATGGTCAGGCTCCATGGTCAGGCATCTAGTTAAGTAAAGATGTATCTCTTTCTTTCTTTTTTTAGAACCTGAGGATCAGAGCATAACACCTTGAGATCAAAGCATAGAACCTTGAGATCAATGCATAGAACCCTGATGTCAGAGCAAGATGTATCTCATTATTTCTCTCTTCAAGCCTGAGGATCAGAGCATTGAACCTTGGGATCAAAGCATAGAACCCTGATGTCAGAGCATAGAACCTTGAGATCAAAGCATAGAACCCTGATGTCAGAGCAAGATTGATCTCATTATTTATTTCTCAGAACCTGAGGATCAGAGCATAGAACCTTGAGATAGACTCATTTGAACCATCTCGAGTTAGCGGTGTTTTGCCTCAGTTGATGTGTATATTCTTGCATATGAACTATTCCAGGAGCGACTTTCCCAATCCCTTTCCCCCTACCTCAACCACTCACCCATCAACACCTGACCTCAATTAAATATCAAACAAAAGTGGGTTAGCAAGGTCCGATCAGCTCGCCGATAGTACCGTTGGAAGCGCATCGGACATTTTAGTCGGGGGAGTCGACTTTCGAGTCTCTGCGACCTTTAGGAAAAAAACGCCGGTTCCAATGGTTGGTGGTTCGCATCCCGAGAGAGACTCATCTGAACCGTCTTGAGTTAGCAATGTTTTCACTCAGTTTATTGTGTATATTCTGCATACAAACTATTCCAGGAGTGACTTGCCCAATCCCAATCCCTCAACCACTCACCCATCAACCAAGGGCATACGTCTAACATCTGGCACTTTTCTGTGTATCTATTGTCCCGGACTTTCTTTACTCTAGAGAACCAGGGGCACAGGACTTTAAACAAGCGCACAGTGGGTTTTAACTCAGGGGGTGTGCTTAAGTGTGGGTCCACGGGGTCGGAGGGTGAGCCGGGTTAGGGGGGTGAGCTCCAGAGGTGGTTCAAGGGGGTCACTTGACCCCAACTTTTACCCAGAGAAGGTGACCTTATCCCTGGGTAAAGTTAGCCAATGTGTGCCCTGGAAGTCATCTTCCTCCAAATGACCCTCCAGTTCCCCAGTGTCCCTGTTACTTCCCCTGACTCTGACCCAGAGTCCCATGCACTTTTATAGGGGCATTTCCCCAACCTTTACCCAGAGAAAGTGACCTCAAGCCGGGGTAAAGTCAGACCACGTGTGCCCTGGAAGTCATCTTCCTCCAAATGACCCTCCAGTTCCCCAGTGTCCCTGTTACTTCCCCTGACTCTGACCCAGAGTCCCATGCACTTTTATAGGGGCATTTCCCCAACCTTTACCCAGAGAACGTGACCTCAAACCTGGGTAAAGTATGACAAAGTATGCCCTGGAAGTCATCGTCCCCCAAATGACCGTTAACCTGAGCATAGAACCTTGGGATCAAAGCATAGCACCTTGAGATCACTGCACAGAATCAGAGCAATATTTATCTCATTCTTTCTTTCTTAGAACCTGAGGATCAGAGCATAGAACCGTGAGATCAAAGCATAGACTGTCTCTTTATTTTATTTTCACAAATGCACAAGGCTCAGCCGAATGGCAAAGCCTGTCAAAAATAGGTTCAACTCATTGGTGTTCCTCTCCACGGAAGTCTTTAGTAAAAGGCGAAAGACTTGTGCGTTATGAAGAGAAACCAAAGTAAGTACTGCCCTCTTGTCAAGAGCAGCAGGTAATGTAGTCGTCCCAGTCAAATGTCTCACGGTAAGCCTCGGTTGACGTGCTGTGTTCAAAGCAACAGGCCACACCCATTACCACGCCCATATTTTAAAGAGGGCGTTCCCACATTTTAAAGAGAGCAACAGTGTCCATTGCACAGTTTTTGTCCCTTCCAATAGAGAGAGGGGCATCAGTAACAGGTACACAGGCCCTTTGTTTGACACATGTCCTGAAGACCGACAGCGACTGAGACTTGTATCGTTGATGACAGAATCAAAGTCAACGACAGACTGCTCCATTGGATTGGTGTTTTGTTGTCCACAAGGCATTTGAAGGGTGCACCGTTCCCAGCAATACTGCAATACCGGGTCGATGCGTGGAGTGAACAGAGCAAGCTCCTATTTCATCTCCCAAGGCTAAAAATCTGCTTAATAAGATATCCTCGTATAGAGGACATATCAGATATTAAACTGATAAGAACAGATACTACACTTGATCTTAGCCAAAAGGCCGAGAAGCGATGACCACAAAGGGTTTGCGTCCTGAGCCGACCTCCTGGGACCTTTCTCACTGGTCATGGTGCAGTTCTTTCAATTAGGCAGAGCAGCGGCAGCTGCTTAGCACACCCGCCCCAGCCCTCCATGGTCAGGCTCCATGGTCAGGCATCTAGTTAAGTAAAGATGTATCTCTTTCTTTCTTTTTTTAGAACCTGAGGATCAGAGCATAACACCTTGAGATCAAAGCATAGAACCTTGAGATCAATGCATAGAACCCTGATGTCAGAGCAAGATGTATCTCATTATTTCTCTCTTCAAGCCTGAGGATCAGAGCATTGAACCTTGGGATCAAAGCATAGAACCCTGATGTCAGAGCATAGAACCTTGAGATCAAAGCATAGAACCCTGATGTCAGAGCAAGATTGATCTCATTATTTATTTCTCAGAACCTGAGGATCAGAGCATAGAACCTTGAGATAGACTCATTTGAACCATCTCGAGTTAGCGGTGTTTTGCCTCAGTTGATGTGTATATTCTTGCATATGAACTATTCCAGGAGCGACTTTCCCAATCCCTTTCCCCCTACCTCAACCACTCACCCATCAACACCTGACCTCAATTAAATATCAAACAAAAGTGGGTTAGCAAGGTCCGATCAGCTCGCCGATAGTACCGTTGGAAGCGCATCGGACATTTTAGTCGGGGGAGTCGACTTTCGAGTCTCTGCGACCTTTAGGAAAAAAACGCCGGTTCCAATGGTTGGTGGTTCGCATCCCGAGAGAGACTCATCTGAACCGTCTTGAGTTAGCAATGTTTTCACTCAGTTTATTGTGTATATTCTGCATACAAACTATTCCAGGAGTGACTTGCCCAATCCCAATCCCTCAACCACTCACCCATCAACCAAGGGCATACGTCTAACATCTGGCACTTTTCTGTGTATCTATTGTCCCGGACTTTCTTTACTCTAGAGAACCAGGGGCACAGGACTTTAAACAAGCGCACAGTGGGTTTTAACTCAGGGGGTGTGCTTAAGTGTGGGTCCACGGGGTCGGAGGGTGAGCCGGGTTAGGGGGGTGAGCTCCAGAGGTGGTTCAAGGGGGTCACTTGACCCCAACTTTTACCCAGAGAAGGTGACCTTATCCCTGGGTAAAGTTAGCCAATGTGTGCCCTGGAAGTCATCTTCCTCCAAATGACCCTCCAGTTCCCCAGTGTCCCTGTTACTTCCCCTGACTCTGACCCAGAGTCCCATGCACTTTTATAGGGGCATTTCCCCAACCTTTACCCAGAGAAAGTGACCTCAAGCCGGGGTAAAGTCAGACCACGTGTGCCCTGGAAGTCATCTTCCTCCAAATGACCGTCCAGTTCCCCAGTGTCCCTGTTACTTCCCCTGACTCTGACCCAGAGTCCCATGCACTTTTATAGGGGCATTTCCCCAACCTTTACCCAGAGAACGTGACCTCAAACCTGGGTAAAGTATGACAAAGTATGCCCTGGAAGTCATCGTCCCCCAAATGACCGTTAACCTGAGCATAGAACCTTGGGATCAAAGCATAGCACCTTGAGATCACTGCACAGAATCAGAGCAATATTTATCTCATTCTTTCTTTCTTAGAACCTGAGGATCAGAGCATAGAACCGTGAGATCAAAGCATAGACTGTCTCTTTATTTTATTTTCACAAATGCACAAGGCTCAGCCGAATGGCAAAGCCTGTCAAAAATAGGTTCAACTCATTGGTGTTCCTCTCCACGGAAGTCTTTAGTAAAAGGCGAAAGACTTGTGCGTTATGAAGAGAAACCAAAGTAAGTACTGCCCTCTTGTCAAGAGCAGCAGGTAATGTAGTCGTCCCAGTCAAATGTCTCACGGTAAGCCTCGGTTGACGTGCTGTGTTCAAAGCAACAGGCCACACCCATTACCACGCCCATATTTTAAAGAGGGCGTTCCCACATTTTAAAGAGAGCAACAGTGTCCATTGCACAGTTTTTGTCCCTTCCAATAGAGAGAGGGGCATCAGTAACAGGTACACAGGCCCTTTGTTTGACACATGTCCTGAAGACCGACAGCGACTGAGACTTGTATCGTTGATGACAGAATCAAAGTCAACGACAGACTGCTCCATTGGATTGGTGTTTTGTTGTCCACAAGGCATTTGAAGGGTGCACCGTTCCCAGCAATACTGCAATACCGGGTCGATGCGTGGAGTGAACAGAGCAAGCTCCTATTTCATCTCCCAAGGCTAAAAATCTGCTTAATAAGATATCCTCGTATAGAGGACATATCAGATATTAAACTGATAAGAACAGATACTACACTTGATCTTAGCCAAAAGGCCGAGAAGCGATGACCACAAAGGGTTTGCGTCCTGAGCCGACCTCCTGGGACCTTTCTCACTGGTCATGGTGCAGTTCTTTCAATTAGGCAGAGCAGCGGCAGCTGCTTAGCACACCCGCCCCAGCCCTCCATGGTCAGGCTCCATGGTCAGGCATCTAGTTAAGTAAAGATGTATCTCTT
>JBAMJR010000892.1:85000-87500 GCA_038501785.1 Myoxocephalus aenaeus
GGTTCAGCCACCAGGCTGTATAACAGAGCCGATAGTGGGCAGCCCTGCCTTACCGACCTCTTAATGTCAAAGCTGCCAGTCAGGCGGCCATTGCATTTTACCCTGCTTTTAGCATTCCCATACAACATTTTTATTCTCTGAATGAACAGGGGCCCAAACCCAAAGCGCTCCAGTACCGCCCACAGGAAGGGATGCTCCACCCTATCGAAGGCCTTTTCCAAGTCTATTCCCAAAATGATCCCTCCCTCATGGTTTAAAATGCTCGCTGTGTCCCTGATGATATTTATAGTGTCTGAGATGTCCCTCCCCGGAATACTATATGCCTGCGTGGTCCCTATTACTGAGTGTATAACTGCTTTTAGTCTATTTGCCAGGATTTTTGCAAATATTTTGTAGTCTGTATTTAATAAGCTAATTGGCCTGTAGTTAATGAGATTGGTCCTGTCCCCTTTGTTTTTAAATAAAATAGTTACTATCCCTTCTGTGAACGGCACTGGTGCCTCCCGCTCTGCGTCCATCTGTGCGAACATTTTTAGCAGGATCGGGCCCAGAGTCTCCTTAAAAGCTTGGAAAAACTCAGCAGGCAGACCATCCGCACCCGGGCTTTTGTTTTTATTTAGGCCGCCTATTGCCTGCTCCACTTCTCCAAGAGAGAACGGAGCATCACACCACTCCCTCTCCTCCTCCCTTTGCTCTTTACTAATTCCACTGACTACCTCCTTAATTGTACTCCTATCCCCAGCTTCGCTACGAAAAAGTTCTTGATAAAAAGCCTGCACGGCACTCATTATCTCCTCTGTTTCCTCTATCATTCTCCCCTCCGCATTCTCCAGCCTGGAGAGGAAAGTTTTATTTTGGCTGACTTTTTCAAGCCCCAGAAAAAAAGCAGTACACCTCTCTCCCTCAGTTATATATTTTGCTCTGCTTCTAATTATTGCACCCTTACACCGCTTTCTTTCAATTTCGTTTATCTTTGTTTTATATACCTCATATCGCTCACTACTATAGTTGGGGCTTTCCTCACACTTCCGTATCTCTTTTTGTGCAAGGGCGTTTAATTCTGCCTCCTCTCGCCTCTCCTCACAGTTTTTATTTTTGCTAAAGATGACACACATCTTTTTGATTTTTACTTTCACTTCTCCCCAGAAACTACATAGATCGTCGACATAGTCGATGCTTTGTAGCACCGTTGCTAAATAATTATTTATTTGTGCCTTGAAACCCTCGTCTTCTAAATGGCTTGTATTTAAGCACCATAATCCCCCCCCCCCTCCCTTTCCCCCCACCCCCCACACCTACAGTCATACAAGCGTGATCGCTCCATGAATTAAATGAGTATCTACAGGAAGTTATCCTCGCCATCACTCCAGCTGCCACTAGGCAATAATCGATCCTAGACTGCTTTAACTTCCCCCCAACCGCCTGCCTCCTTGAAAAACCCGCGCCACTGCTGTTGAGCACCCTCCACACATCTATAATATTGGAGTTAATTATTATATTTTTTAAGGTGGCCCTACTCGTATCGTTCTTATACACATTATTACTTGAAAGGTCTTTTTCTGTGAGGGCCACATTAAAGTCCCCTATTAGAATGGTTTTCTCATTACACCATTTTGCAAGGTCTTGGAAGAAACCCTTCCTCTCACATTCCCCATTAGGCGCATAAACATTTATCAGACGGTAAAAAGTACTAGCAAAACTGAAATCGATGACTTGTAACCTGCCTTGTTTGTCCTTGTAAATTTCTTTTATATTTTCAAAAAAGTTTTGTTTGAAGAGTACGGCTACACCACATGAGGTACAGGTCCCCTCATTTGAGCAGATTTCGCCCCCCCCACTGCTTTTTCCAATATTTTGCAGAATTTTCATCCCATCTTGTTTCCTGGACACATAATAAGTCAGGCTTTAGTTGCCTCAATATAGAATCCATTTTTGTTTTATTGCGGAGCCCATTCACATTAAGCGAGTTTATCTGGAAACCTGTTAAGGTGCACATGATTATTGTTAATAGTTGTATGGTCATCATTCATTTACTTTTTAACTTGTTTCTCTTTATTTTACTACTTTTCTGCCGCTCATTAAGCCTCCTCCTTGCATCGGTTACATCACCATAATCCATGTCAGAGTCCGACCCTCCAGCCCCCCGGGGAGGCTCATTTGATGCTTTCCTGCGCCGATTTTCAGGCTTTGGAGGGAGCGCCGTGTCAAGCACATGCGTAGGACTTTTGCTCTCTGATGTGGCAGGTGGGGCGGGCGGGGCGGGTGGCTCTGGCCTCTCTCCCAGCACTGCCTCACTGCTCTTTGCTCCAGCTTTCTCCGCTGGCTTGCACACCCTCTCCCCTTTTCCCCCCGGGCCTTTATCCGGCACCGTCTTATGCCCGCCCTCACCGGCCGTAGGCCCTCCCATAGCGGGGTCCAAATCGGCATCCACAAAGACCTCTTTCCCACTCTTTTCCACCCCATCGCTCTGCTCGCTCCCCCCACTCTCTCCCTCAGTCCC
>JBAMJR010000892.1:135000-138439 GCA_038501785.1 Myoxocephalus aenaeus
TGGAATCGCATTGGCCATTATAGTGGGGGAGTTGAGTTTGAAGTCTCTGCGACCTTCCCGGAAAAAACGCAACAAGCCGACGATAATCCACTCATCTGAAAGCCCAGTTTCAAGTAGCCTGGGTCCAATGACCTTTATAAAAGACCTATTTCCAGATTCCGGGTTCCATCGTTTCCCCGCTAGCCTAGTGGTCTAAGCGCAGGGCATTAGCTTAAACCCGATGCCAGAGGTTGGTGGTTCGCGACCCGAGAGAGACTCATCTGAACCATCTCGGGTTAGCACGGTCCGATTAGCTCGCCGGTGAGTACCGTTGGAATCGCGTCGGCCATTGTAGTGGGGGGAGTTGACTTTCAAGTCTCTGCGACCTTCAGAAAAAAACACCAGTTCCAATGGTTGGCGGTTCGCATCCCGAGAGAGACTCATCTGAACCATCTTGAGTTAGCGATGGTTTTCACTCAGTTTATTGTGTATGTTCTGCATATGAACTATTCCGGGAGTGACTTTCCCAATCCCAATCCCTCAACCACTCACCTATCAACCTAACCAAGGGCCATACATCTAACATCTAGCACTTTTCTTTGTATCCATGGTCCCGGACTTTCTTTACTCTAGAGAACCAGGGGCACAGGACTTTAAAACAAGCGCACAGGGGGTTTTAACTCAGGGGGTGTGCTTAAGTGTGGGTCCACGGGGCCGGAGGGTGGAGCCGGGTTAGGGGGGTGAGCTCCAGAGGTGGTTCAAGGGGGTCACTTGACCCCAACTTTTACCCAGAGAAGGTGACGTTATTCCTGGGTAAAGTTAGCCAATATGTGCCCTGGAAGTCATCTTCCTCCAAATGACCCTTACGTTCCCCAGTGTCCCTGTTACTTCCCCTAACTCTGACCCAGAGTCACATGCACTTTTATAGGGGCATTTCCCCAACCTTTACCCAGAGAAAGTGGACCTCAAACCTGGGTAAAGTCAGACCATGTGTGCCCTGGAAGTCATCTTCCTCCAAATGACCCTTAAGTTCCCCAGTGTCCTTGTTACTTCCCCTGACTCTGACCCAGAGTCCCATGTACTTTTATAGGGGCATTTCCCCAACCGTTACCCAGAGAAAGTGACCTCAAACCTGGGTATGGTCAGACCATGTGTGCCCTGGAAGTCATCTTCCTCCAAATGACCCTTGAGTTCCCCAGACTCTGACCCGGAGTCCCATGCACTTTTATAGGGGCATTTCCACAACCTTTACCCAGAGAAAGTGACCTCAAACCTGGGTAAAATCAGACCATGTGTAACCTGGAAGTCATCTGGTATTCCCAGGCGGGTCTCCCATTCAAGTACTGACCAGGTCAACTCTGCTTAGCTTCCGAGATCGGACGAGATCGGGGCGTGATCAGAGTTGTGTGGCAGTAGGCGAAAACTGAGCCTACCAAAGGGAGTTTTATTGACCTGGAGTGATCTGCAGTGAACTGGAGTGATAATCATAAGGAGTAAAAAAGAATAGCTTACAGCACCTGGTATTCCCAGGCGGTCTCCCATCCAAGTACTGACCAGGCCCAACTCTGCTTAGCTTCCGAGACCCGGACGAGATCGGGCGTGATCAGAGTGGTGTGGCCGTAAGCGAAATCTGAGCCTACCAAAGGGAGTTTTATTGACCTGGAGTGATCTGCAATGAACATCATGAAGAGTAAGACAAAAAGGCTTACAGCACCTGGTATTCCCAGGCAGTCTCCCATCCAAGTACTGACCAGGCCCAACTCTGCTTAGCTTCCGAGATCGGACGAGATCGGGCGTGATCAGAGTGGTGTGGCCGTAAGCGAAATCTGAGCCTACCAAAGGGAGTTTTATTGACCTGGAGTGATCTGCAATGAACATCATGAAGAGTAAAAAAAAAAGGCTTACAGCACCTGGTATTCCCAGGCAGTCTCCCATCCAAGTACTGACCAGGCCCAACTCTGCTTAGCTTCCGAGATCGGACGAGATCGGGCGTGATCAGAGTGGTGTGGCCGTAAGCGAAATCTGAGCCTACCAAAGGGAGTTTTATTGACCTGGAGTGATCTGCAATGAACATCATGAAGAGTAAGACAAAAAGGCTTACAGCACCTGGTATTCCCAGGCAGTCTCCCATCCAAGTACTGACCAGGCCCAACTCTGCTTAGCTTCCGAGATCGGACGAGATCGGGCGTGATCAGAGTGGTGTGGCCGTAAGCGAAATCTGAGCCTACCAAAGGGAGTTTTATTGACCTGGAGTGATCTGCAATGAACATCATAAAGAGTAAAAAAAAAGGCTTACAGCACCTGGTATTCCCAGGCAGTCTCCCATCCAAGTACTGACCAGGCCCAACTCTGCTTAGCTTCCGAGATCGGACGAGATCGGGCGTGATCAGAGTGGTGTGGCCGTAAGCGAAATCTGAGCCTACCAAAGGGAGTTTTATTGACCTGGAGTGATCTGCAATGAACATCATAAAGAGTAAAGAAAAAAAGGCTTACAGCACCTGGTATTCCCAGGCAGTCTCCCATCCAAGTACTGACCAGGCCCAACTCTGCTTAGCTTCCGAGATCGGACGAGATCGGGCGTGATCAGAGTGGTGTGGCCGTAAGCGAAAACCGAGCCTACCAAAGGGAGTTTTAATGACCTGGAGTGATCTGCAGTGAACTGGAGTGATAATCATAAGGAGTAAAAAAGAATAGCTTACAGCACCTGGTATTCCCAGGCAGTCTCCCATCCAAGTACTGACCAGGCCCAACTCTGCTTAGCTTCCGAGATCGGACGAGATCGGGCGTGATCAGAGTGGTGTGGCCGTAAGCGAAATCTGAGCCTACCAAAGGGAGTTTTATTGACCTGGAGTGATCTGCAATGAACATCATAAAGAGTAAAGAAAAAAAGGCTTACAGCACCTGGTATTCCCAGGCAGTCTCCCATCCAAGTACTGACCAGGCCCAACTCTGCTTAGCTTCCGAGATCGGACGAGATCGGGCGTGATCAGAGTGGTGTGGCCGTAAGCGAAAACCGAGCCTACCAAAGGGAGTTTTAATGACCTGGAGTGATCTGCAGTGAACTGGAGTGATAATCATAAGGAGTAAAAAAGAATAGCTTACAGCACCTGGTATTCCCAGGCGGTCTCCCATCCAAGTACTGACCAGGCCCAACTCTGCTTAGCTTCCGAGATCGGACGAGATCGGGCGTGATCAGAGTGGTGTGGCCGTAAGCGAAATCTGAGACTACCAAAGGGAGTTTTATTGACCTGGAGTGATCTGCAATGAACATCATGAAGAGTAAAAAAAAAAAGGCTTACAGCACCTGGTATTCCCAGGCAGTCTCCCATCCAAGTACTGACCAGGCCCAACTCTGCTTAGCTTCTGAGATCTTGAGTTAGCAGTGTTTTGCCTCAGTTGATGTGTATATTCTTGCATATGAACTATTCCAGGAGCGACTTTCCCCAATCCCTTTCCCCCT
>JBAMJR010000893.1:0-34511 GCA_038501785.1 Myoxocephalus aenaeus
CTTGACACCACACACACACACACACACACACACACACACACACACACACACACCCCCCCCCCCTGAGGAACGTGTAGTGAAAATGCGCCGCCTTGTTTTCCCACTGCAGTTACAAGCTGACGCCGACCACCAGCCAGCAGGTCAGACTGGCTGTCAAAACGTTGTGCGACTGCGCAACATTCACGGCACAGCAGATGGAGGATGTGGTGCTGTATCTAGCTCCAAACGGCGCAGAGATTGCAGGAGAGGTTGTGGTGGCTGTCACGGAACTGCTGCAATCCTTGAGCCGGTATGGGTTCCTTCATGATGTCCTACGTCACACCTTTGCACTGGTCATCATTAAAACCCTTTCTCTCTTTGTCCCTTTTCACGTGTGCACTCTGTAGCTCTTCTGCACAAGTGCGGACGCAGTCTTTGGCCAGAGACTACTCTGACTTTGTGGCCAGGTTCCCGGTGACCGATGGCGGCCAGCCGCCCAACAAGCAACAGAGGATGGGTGCTGGGTTCACAAACCGATCCTTCGCAAACAGGTGGCGCGCTGACCAGAGGGAACAGAGGGTGAAACTTATTCTGGGTGAGCACTCTATTTGATGTAATGTGACCCTCTGAAAGTACTTTGAATCCATTCAGCGTTGCGGACGACGTTCTTGACTGAACGTGGCTCTTTTTCTTTCCGTCAGCACGGTGCAACTCAAACAGGACCCCTTCGCTGCATTCCGTGAAACGGCTGGTCTCGACGCAGGACTGGAAGGGCGCGCGCTCGATCGCCGAAGAGGTGGTGGCCAGGTGGACGGGAGGCACCGCCAAAGACGGTGCTGAGAAGAGCCCGGAGGTCGTCGAGGGCGTGGCCACGCAGCTCTGGAAGGGGTTGGCTATCAAGGATGTCGGCGCCCCAAAGGGATTAGGTGAGAGAACACTGTTCACTCTGTTTGTATTGGAAGCCGAGGAGGACTCTGAAAATGCCCCCAAAACATGTACACGTTTGACAATCGGTAACGGTTCCATCAATGGGTCTGACTCGTGCGTTTTCTGGGTTACAGGAGTAGTTGCAACAATTCCCTTTCTGGCCGGGGACATTGTGTGCAACTATCACGGGGATCTTCTGACGGGTGCCGAGGGGAGGAAACGGTGGGAAGCCCGCAAAATGACACCTGGGGACATGGGCTACATGTACTTCTTCCGGCATAAAGACCAGCCGCAATGTATCGACGCTCATGTCCATCCTTGCACCTGCCACCCAACGATAGACACGGTGGGCAGGCGGATTAACCACTCCAAGAAGTGCAACCTCAAGCCAGTCAGTAGAACTTTGCACGTGCGTGGCAGGGACACCACTGTCATTCTGTTCAGAGCGTGCAGAAGCATACAGGTGGACGAGGAGCTGACCTTTGACTACGGCGTGTCCAAAGGCTCGTTTGGCGAAGGCACGGAACTGGACTGGTTGGCCCACTAGTCGCAATGGGGGTTTTAAAATTCACATGTCCACAAAGACGTCCGCATGCTGGAGATGTAAGCATGTTTTGCCACATCCACGATTAAGCTGCTATTACACAAGCCTGATGTGAACAGTTGATACATTGCATTGTTTTTCTTCTACAGGTGCATTGCCCTGCTTAGGAGTCAGGGAAAGGCAGCAAGCACGTGCAACTCTACCTGAAGAGCGTCCGGGAATTTTCCCAGTTCCTCAGAGAGACCGCCCCGGAGAAGTGCAAGCTGAGCGGCAAGGAGCACGAGGTGTTAGAAGAGTCGTTGCAACGGGCAATGCATACGCTGGCGTTGGAAATATCGGCGCACAAACAGAAACTCAAACGTGGTGTGACTCCCCGAAACCCCAGAGCGCCGTGCAAAAGAAAGAGTGAAAACCAGCCACGTTTGCCAGCAGTCTGGCTGTTGCATGGAGGAGGCAAAGCGGACGTGGGAAGCTCTGCCGGCAGTCCCGTGGACAGACGAGATGGAGAGCAGGAGTCAGAAGGAGAGGAGGAGGCCATGGCGGTAGAGGAGGCTGACGTAAGTAAATACATGATATCAAAGTGCATGACAGTTGTGTGAAAACCAGTCTCAACTGATGAACTTAATGCGGTGTTGTTTGTCTTTCCTCGACAGACTTCAGAGGAAAGTCGCCAACAGAGACAGAAGTTGCTGCTATCTTCAATGGAGCCGATGGGACGTGTGTGAACGCGCCAGCATCGCCACCCTCCAGACACACACACACACACACATTGAAATTGTTTTATAGGTGTAGTTTAATTTGTCTGATAGCTTTGTATATAGTTGAATGTGTGAATAACTTGTTATATAGGTATAGTGTAATTTGTAAAGTAGCTTTGTATATAGTAGAATGTGTTTAATAGTTTGTTGTACTGTTGTTTCATGAATAAATGTGAAACGTGAATTAGTCAATCGCTGTCCTGGTTATTCATTCAAAAGACAAAGAAACATCGACAGTGTGACTGTATTCCCTTAGCAGCTGTGTGTGTGTGTGTGTGGTCGTCGCACTGGGTGGAGAATGAAGGAGGCAGGGTGGTGGTGGAGGAGGGCGGTTGGTGATCTCGAGCACCTTACAAGCTGCCGGGGTAAGTTGGAGGGCACTGAGTACAGTGGTGGATGGCTGGTTGACTGCACATTATACACCACGGGTATAACTGGTATGCTGTGATCCCACCTGCAAGGAAACACACAGACTCAACCAGAGATGTGAAAACTGGGCTGTATTAGAGTTAATGCAGCTCAGGAGCAGGACCACACCTCAAACACCCATCTTCATGTCATATTTCTATAAATGTCTACTTTCATGTTTGTTCCCTTTTCGCTCTCATTGATCCCCAAGGCGGCTGCCGAGCCCAGGAGCTATTGTGTCTCTTTCCCAAAGCCATTCTCATCTGCCAATCTTCACTCAAGGGCTTAACTTGAGTGAAGGTAATTTAGTTAGTATCTGTATATTGGTACTTACTACTATTGCACTTCTGGTTGGATGCTAAACTGCATTTTGTTGCTCTGTACTTGTACATGTGTAATGACAATAAAGTTGAATCAAATCATATGTTTTATATTCAATAAACAAGTTTACTGGGGTGTCCCGGTGCATGAGTGGTGAAGATGAATACTATGTAATTGGAGCTTTCCATGTGTGTTGCATGTCTCCCCTCTCTTTCCCCATGTTTATAGTCTCGCTGTTAAGTCACCATCAATAAAAAAGGTAAAAATGCTTAAATAAAAATATTGCATGTCAGTTAATGTTGTCCTTGATTCAGAACCAACTACAACAGAATAGAAGATTGGGCATTTGGGGGGCATTCAGGAGTCCAGAAGTAAAAGTATTGCTCATATTCTGAATAGACTATGTTTAGTGACTAACAGCTTGGCACATCCAAGGCATGGATGGATATGAAACTCTTCCAGTTATATCATCAATGAAAAACGATGAATAACGACATCAAAACATATCTGGACTTTAAAAAAAAAAAAAAAAAACCTCAATTGGTTGGTTTTTGTGGCGTGATCAAAAAAAAAAGAGAGACTCACTGTGGTGGCTAGCCACTGGCAGTAGGATGTGTCCGGTGGTCTGGGGCAGGAAGTAAATGTGGCCTTCTGTCACCATCTCAGTGGAGTTTCTTCCGGGGCCAAAGGTCGGGTATTCTGTAGGGTTGGAATATGGAGGGTTGGGGGTGAGGTAGGGGGTGAGGTAGGCCATGCAGGGCAGAGGTTCTTTAGCCTTTTTATTAAGGAAGGTGCATGCTGTTGACTTAATGATGTAACACAGTCAGCTATTCCTCATATTTGGTGTCAACTGTTTTGCTTTTTTAAACACAATCCACTAGCTCTGTGACACCAACTATTTTGAATGAATAGTGCATTGGAAATCAAATCATTTGTAATCTCCAATATGATGGTTACAAACAGTGGCAGGTTGCTTTTAAAACAACAACTTCAATAACACACACAGTTAAAGTTTAGAAAACAATAATGCTTTATTTTTGGATGGCTTAAAGAATCAGAATCATTGAACATGCTACAGTCACATCTGCAGAATGATACAGATAACAACGATCTATGAATTAGAAGGAGGTAGAGAGGAGGAAGGGGGTGGGGGGCATCAGCAGGGGCTGTGGTGGGACGGTTCCATCAGAAAAGGTATACATACAGGTAAATTAACGGGACATGGTACAATACGTAATCTAAATGGATGTTGAACGCTTCTAAACCATTCAGGATACTTCCATGTGATAGCTGGGCTTTCCTGCTGTTCTTCCTGCTGTTGTGTCAGAAATGTCCAACTCAGAGCTGTCTGGTTCACTGAGACCATCAAGGCTGGGGGCGGGGTGGAGGGGTATCCCCTAAAATAATGAAGGTTGACAGGTCTTGTAATTAACACATTGTCATTGACTGTAATCAAAACAAGACATTTTTGCATTTGTATCTTGATGTTGAAGATAAATAATATTCTCACTTACCCGTATGGCTGATGTGTGTGTCCTTCTCTGTTTGCAGAGTGCATTTCAAGCTCAAGTTGTAGTTGCCGGATGTCGCCACAAGATGGATACCTCTGACGGCGGGGACAAGTCGTGACGGGGCGCACGCGTGCGTTCACGCAGCCATTCACAAACGCATACACATGCACACAGATCAGCAGGAAACGGTCCAAACTGCTTGAAATCGCAACGGAGGCCTTTGACGTGGTACTGGAAGCACGAGTGTGCAGACCGTATGGGGAGAGTGGGCCAAATCAAGATACCAAGACAACATATTTTTTTCTAAGCAGTGGCTAAATACAAAAATTAAAACAAATTAAATTAACTATTTCAACAGTAAATACACAGGTTTACTGTTGAAATAGTTAATTTATTTTGTATTAATTAATTATTTTGAACTTATTGCAAAGTACAACAGTTCATCTTAAGGAATGTTCCTAAAATTTCCCCTCGGGGATTAATAAAGTATATATTCATTAGTCATTAATTCAAACGGTGATGTCGATGTGGCCCAAATTCCCCATACCCAAAGCCCAAGAGCCTCAGACGTGACAGGGAGGTATGTATAAGGCTCGACATTGGGTAAAATCACCCTCAGAACGCCATTCAGTGCCCTGGAGGCCACTTGACCTATAACCTTTGACAATCCCTTCACCCAGAGCCGCAGTCTATCTAATTTGGTCATAATCTTCACCGATGCATTGTTTCAGGACGAGCCTGCACTGCCACCTGCTGGAAAACACACGTGTGTACACCATTGGATGCAACAGGTCCGTAGTCATGGGATGTGTAGTCCGATGTCAGCGGTCGAACATCACATGTAATTCGAGGACCCGCAACCGCAGCATGCTAATGAAGGGGGGTGTGTCTATCATCTCAGCCACTCAGAAGACAGCCAGAGTCTACTTCAGGTAGCGGGTGTCAGCAAGGAAGTCTTTCCACCTGTTTGACAAATTCCCTTGAGAAACTGGACTTAGTACTGTAAGTCCAGCTTCTCAAGGGAATTTGCATGCAGTTGTTAACTGATAATAATGTTTTGCCTGCTTTATTGACTTCTTATAACTACTCGACAAACGTGTTTGCCTGGTTTAAACGTCGTACGATAAACGAAGACCGTATGAAACGAGGGTTATTCGTGATGCATTTTTTTGAATCAAAGGTTGAGTAAAACTGAAGATATTGTTAATCTTGGTTTTACATCGACAATTGTTTTTATATTGTTTTATACACGCCATTTTGAACAGGCTAAAGAAATGGGGATTCTGCAAAGGGAGAGAGAAGTGACAGTGAATTCCGCCTTCCACGCCATCAGGTTTATGTCAGGCTTTTACGTCGTACGTTATTTGGACACAATGTGTGCACACAAGGCCCACATGATACATGAAGTTTCCCTGTCGAGCGGGCACTCGTGATGCGTGGTTGCATTGACTTCTTATAACTACTCGACAATTTTTTTTGTAATATAATATGCCCTTTTATTTGGACACATTGTTTGTAAATACTTGTTTTAGTAAATAAGTCTCTCTTTCTATTTCAGAAATGACTCCCAACAGCGTCCCCTGGCACGTGCCACTTGTGCAGCAAGTTGCTTCAGTCAGTGGTCTCCCACCTCAAATTTCACCTCAAAGTATTGAGATCTGAAAATGAACGGATATGATGTAAATACGAGTCACTGTCATCCGTTCAAAGTCACACTACCTCCATTTTTTTTGAGTGGTGTCACACATGCTTAATTTGACTCAACACGGGAAACCTCACCCAGCCCGAACACGGAAAGGATTGACAGATTGATAGCTGGGATGACATGGTGTTCCAGAATGCAGAACGGCATCAAACAAACCAAAAAAAGAAAGAGCGACCCCCCCGGCTCCCGACTCTGCTTCTATGAAAAAATCCAAGTCATCCTCCAGTACAGAAGAGAAGGATGTGTATGTCCTGCATGTCAAAGGTTAATTTGTCTGGTAGCTTTGTATATAGTTGAATGTGTGAATAACTTGTTGTATAGGTATAGTTTAATTTGTAAAGTAGCTTTGAATGTGTTTAATAGCTTGTTGTACTGTTGTTACATGTTTCATGAATAAATGTGTCTCTCCAGTGCAGAAGAGAAGGATTTGTATGTCCTGCATGTCAAAGGTTAATCGGACCACATGTTAAAAAGCTCAGGAGCCTCAGTTTGTGGTCTACCAGCTGAAAGTGAAGATTCACAGGCCAAACAAGAACAATGATGATGTTCCACTTCTGGCTGAAAACCTCCTTCAACCAGCCAGCCAGCAAGAGCGAAGAAGAATCACCTCGTCCTAACTCTCACGAAGAATGACTTGGACAAGGCCCACAAAGACATGCAGCTGAGGACTTCACCATGGACGGACGTTAGCGGCAACTAGCCAGACAAGCTGACTTTCAGAATATTGTTTGTAATAGTATAACCTGATGGCCTGGTGGAGCTGACATCCAAGGACCAGTACATCGGCTGAGGAGACATGTGGAGACTGAAGAAGTGGCTGGTAGCTGATCCCATTCTGTCCTCCCAGCAGGGGTCTGACGCCGCCAACTTGATGCTGTTGTCTGCCACCGGTAACCAGCAGTGGACATGAAATGCATAATATCACAACAATGGTCTGAACATGTTGAGCGTTAAAACATATCGCCATAAAATGTGATTATTATTCCGTCTGAAGAGTTTGGGCTGATCTGTATATACACGATCTCCAAACGGAAAAATAATTGAGATCAAACAAAGAGACCACTCTCCATTAGGTTATAATCTTTAAACCATCTTATTATGAACTGCAGTGGCAACTAGGGAGTGGTTTCAAGTCTCTCAGACATTAATGACCAATGTCACTGCAACCTAAAAAAGTTCGTGACTCGGAAAAAAAAAAAAAAATCTTAACACATCTTAAAAAAATCTTTAAAACAATATTCTGAACTGCAATGGCCACATTACTGTGTGTACAAGCACTTCCAAGGCTCCTGGAAATTCAGAAATATACTTAAATAATAAATAGGACTAACGTGAGCACCTAACATTAAGTTATAAGCTTTTAGACTGCATTTTTTAGGGTAATGTATGTGTGTATATATATATATATATATATAACATATATAATTAGTAGAAAAATTATCTGCCATGACCAAGGTTTGAATGGTGGAACATGATCAAATGTTGTCACTATCCCCGTTCTTTCAGTGAACTTATACTAACTATTAGTCATGTATTTTACAGAGAGGAGTCGCAACTGTCACGGTCCAGAGAAGAAAGTTCCTCCTGAATAAAGTTATGTTTTTTGATTATTCTGCTTTTAGAGTCTTATTTCTCTTTACACTTTTGCCTCATGACAACGGTGCCTCATTATATAGAGCGCTGAGCTTGTTCTAAAAATGTTGATGTAAAACACATGGGTATCGTATGAATGGAGTGCAACAGGACTTTAAAAATTAAAGACAGTGCAAAAGCACTTAAAAATTGAATGGAGTGCAAAAGGACATTACAAATTAAAGACAGTGCAAAATCACTTAAAAATTGAATGGAGTGCAAAAGGACATTAAAAATTAAAGACAGTGCAAAAGCACTTAAAAATTGAATGGAGTGCAAAAGGACATTAAAAATTAAAGACAGTGCAAAAGCACTTAAAAATTGAATGGAGTGCAAAAGGACATTAAAAATGAAAGACAGTGCAAAAGCACTTAAAAATTGAATGGAGTGGAAAAGGAGTGGTTTCAAGTCTCTCAGACATTAATGACCAATGTCACTGCAACCTAAAAAAGTTCGTGACTCGGAAAAACAAAAGAAAATCTTAACACATCTTAAAAAAATCTTTAAAACAATATTCTGAACTGCAATGGCCACATTACTGTGTGTACAAGCACTTCCAAGGCTCCTGGAAATTCAGAAATATACTTAAATAATAAATAGGACTAACGTGAGCACCTAACATTAAGTTATAAGCTTTTAGACTGCATTTTTTAGGGTAATGTATGTGTGTATATATATATATATATATATAACATATATAATTAGTAGAAAAATTATCTGCCATGACCAAGGTTTGAATGGTGGAACATGATCAAATGTTGTCACTATCCCCGTTCTTTCAGTGAACTTATACTAACTATTAGTCATGTATTTTACAGAGAGGAGTCGCAACTGTCACGGTCCAGAGAAGAAAGTTCCTCCTGAGTAAAGTTATGTTTTTTGATTATTCTGCTTTTAGAGTCTTATTTCTCTTTACACTTTTGCCTCATGACAACGGTGCCTCATTATATAGAGCGCTGAGCTTGTTCTAAAAATGTTGATGTAAAACACATGGGTATCGTATGAATGGAGTGCAACAGGACTTTAAAAATTAAAGACAGTGCAAAAGCACTTAAAAATTGAATGGAGTGCAAAAGGACATTACAAATTAAAGACAGTGCAAAATCACTTAAAAATTGAATGGAGTGCAAAAGGACATTAAAAATTAAAGACAGTGCAAAAGCACTTAAAAATTGAATGGAGTGCAAAAGGACATTAAAAATTAAAGACAGTGCAAAAGCACTTAAAAATTGAATGGAGTGCAAAAGGACATTAAAAATGAAAGACAGTGCAAAAGCACTTAAAAATTGAATGGAGTGGAAAAGGAGTGGTTTCAAGTCTCTCAGACATTAATGACCAATGTCACTGCAACCTAAAAAAGTTCGTGACTCGGAAAAACAAAAAAAAACTTAACACATCTTAAAAAAATCTTTAAAACAATATTCTGAACTGCAATGGCCACATTACTGTGTGTACAAGCACTTCCAAGGCTCCTGGAAATTCAGAAATATACTTAAATAATAAATAGGACTAACGTGAGCACCTAACATTAAGTTATAAGCTTTTAGACTGCATTTTTTAGGGTAATGTATGTGTGTATATATATATATATATATATAACATATATAATTAGTAGAAAAATTATCTGCCATGACCAAGGTTTGAATGGTGGAACATGATCAAATGTTGTCACTATCCCCGTTCTTTCAGTGAACTTATACTAACTATTAGTCATGTATTTTACAGAGAGGAGTCGCAACTGTCACGGTCCAGAGAAGAAAGTTCCTCCTGAGTAAAGTTATGTTTTTTGATTATTCTGCTTTTAGAGTCTTATTTCTCTTTACACTTTTGCCTCATGACAACGGTGCCTCATTATATAGAGCGCTGAGCTTGTTCTAAAAATGTTGATGTAAAACACATGGGTATCGTATGAATGGAGTGCAACAGGACTTTAAAAATTAAAGACAGTGCAAAAGCACTTAAAAATTGAATGGAGTGCAAAAGGACATTACAAATTAAAGACAGTGCAAAATCACTTAAAAATTGAATGGAGTGCAAAAGGACATTAAAAATTAAAGACAGTGCAAAAGCACTTAAAAATTGAATGGAGTGCAAAAGGACATTAAAAATTAAAGACAGTGCAAAAGCACTTAAAAATTGAATGGAGTGCAAAAGGACATTAAAAATGAAAGACAGTGCAAAAGCACTTAAAAATTGAATGGAGTGGAAAAGGACTTTTGCAATTTAAAATTGAGCACAGAACAGACCATCTTGATTACTTAGATCAATCTTTGCCTTTTGAACTTGAAAGCATTTATCGTCCGGACAGGTATGCCCTTGTCCAGGCAGACAGTCATGTACAGCTCATAGGCCTTGGCCAGTTTCACGTTTGGATTAGTGCAGACAAGGGATGTCTCTATGGCAGACCAGACCGATTTAGAATTCACAGGCACAAATCTGGCCCGTAACCGGGGCACCATCTGCCCTTCCTGGTTGCCCACAGACTGCACATCCTCCACAGCCTGCTCATAGTCATCCTCCTTGTAACGGTTGTGGCTCAGGACTGGCTTCACAGGTACATTGCACATCCTGTAAGGGATGGAGGTGTGTAGGCCCCACACTTTTAACCCCACCAGCTTGTCCAGAAGGAACCTTGACTGCACCAAAAGCTTCTGGAGCTGCTCTTGAGAGTACTTCATTTCAATGATCAGGTTCTTCAACTGCTTGTAGCAGATGAAAACCTTATTTTGAATCATGCCAATACAGCTTACAAATGTCAGAACGAGGAACCTAACTTTCTCATCAAGCAACACAGGGAGTCTGCCCATGACTATGGGCAGCCAGGGCATCCCATACTCACGGAACCTCTCCATGTTCTTAGCATAGCTAAGGGAGCGCCTCTCAATTTCTGTGCAGATGTCCCCACACAGGGTGGCAGCTTTGGCATCGACAGAGGGCTCGGTTCCACTTCTATAGACCTCCACAAAGTCACGGAAATTCCAGGACACCCTTTTGGTGTTACGCAGATCCCGGTACTTCAATGCCGGGAAGTATCTAATATTCAATTCGGCAAAACCTGCCGCCAGGCATTCTGCCACGTCCTTCCCCTTCTCTTGGACCAGTTGCCGGGCCCTCTTGAAGGTGAATGGAACTGGGAAACCCTCCCTCGTGGCTAAGTCAGTCGTTAGTGCCTCAATTGTCATTGACCCCTTGAGGGAATTTGGTGGCTTGGACCCCTGAATGTCGAGCATAGGGAACCGGTCGTTCCTCTGGTACAGGTCGCCGAGAAGAACATGGAGGAGAGGGACGCCGATGACTACCGGCTCTGCCTCGAGGACGTCACAAAGAGGGAAGACTCGGCTTATCCGAGTCTTCTGTAGTTCATCCCGGGTCCAGTGGGATAAGGGTGGAGGGTTCTCCCCGGCACTAGCCGCATTGTATGGCGCAAGGCCAATGAACCCTCTCTGATACGTCACACTGTTCTCGTTCGACGAGCTGGTTCCGAGGCTGGTGCTCAGCTGCCCATCGGTGGGACTCAGGGGATGGCCGTAGAACAGCTCTTCAAGAGCCAGTTCAAGCTGGAACGCACGCCAGCTTGGCTCGTAGCCCCCGGAATTCCGATTATGGAAGTAGAGGCTCCACAAAGAGCTGACGAAGAAATCAAGAACCTTGGTCAAGATCACCAGGGGCCCCTGGTTATGTGGAATGAGGCTGTAGGGCAACACCACAGGGTGGTTCTCAAAAAATTGCATAACCTGAGCCCGATAGAAAAAATTGGACGCGTACATTGCAGGTGGGAAGGACACACCTCCCGGAATGAGGAGAACAAACTCCAAACGAAGCCTGAAAGGGCATATCATCTTGGAGGCCAGGTCCTCCATGTGATACAGATAGGTCATGGCTCGGGAGTGCATGGCCTTGGAAAACTGGGGGTGGGAGAGGCCACAGGTGACAATGGTGCCACTGACCGGATGTTTAAAGGGGCTCTTGATGTGTATGTGGGGGGAATCCACATATATTTGAAAAAAATTGACCGGGTAAGCAACTGTCATTGAAGTGAGTGCCGGAGAAACCTTGATGGGCTTGTTGCTTATCTCAGTCTGATAATTGACTGCCTCGTGGATGCCCAGGGCAGTGTAGAGAGTGCCCCCACTATCTACTACTTCCTGGAGCCCACTACGGGACCACATCAGGAGTATGTTGGTGTCCTTCGCTGCAATACTGCAGGCCACGTGGATGCTTGTTTGAACAATTTCTTCTTCTTTGACAACTTTGTCCATCTCAAGCGCAGATGCTAACTTCATTCCAAATTGCTGAAGGGTTACAACAAATTTGAAGTGGCTATGGTGGGAAAGCCCAGCAATGGCCGAGTCTAACAGTCCAAGGATGAAATTCTGGTCCTGTTCCAGGATATTCATGTTTGCTAGCGAAGAAGCACTAGTCTTCATTATTGTTGGACGCCTTTTGTCATTGATGGACAAGCCCTTGATTAAAGCAAGAAAAGATTGTTGGATCTCCTTAAAGATATCAAGTGACATGTTGCGAACCCAGCCATGATTGGCCAACCGGATGTCCGGGTCCTTGAGATTCTTTGGCATAAGGGTCAGGTCAAGGAAATACCCGTGATTTACTTTGGCAATCGTGACTCCCACCATAGCCTTGAGGCACTGCATCGCTAAATCGGATAGGCCGACAAGAGGCATATGCTTCTTCAAAATATTATATTGTAGATGCAGGTGGTGGGCATTAAACTCTGGCATATTTAAGTAAAAAACACGCGCATTGAGGGCCTGCACGGACTTTAATTCAATGACGACGCCATCAATGTCAAAATCCAAGTCGAGCGAATTGCTCGTATCTTCCACATTTGTGGCGTGAACAGGGACACTTTGGTCCGAACAAAGGAACTCATCAATACTGGCAAAACTGTCAAAATGTGTATTGAGTATTTCAGAATTGTCGCAAGCAACTTCAAGCAGTGATGCCATGCTTAGCTACTTAAACATTAAACACACAGAAAACTCACAGAGTGTGAGAATGAGTGTGGTTAAGGAAGTTGGGAGTGGCGGTCAAAGGTAGTAGTCAAAGGTCAAGAGAGTGGGTAGAAATCTTTCAAAATGGCCACAAAAAAAGGGTGTCGTTTTCACATATACGGATGAAATGGTGACTTCCATCATGGTGCAGGTCCTGGACTAACGGGACAGATTCTGACATCGGAGGAGGTGTGTCCCCTTGATGTCAAGGTGCATGTACATTGTCGACCTTCCCTTATAGCATAAACATTACATTTCATTTAGCTGGCGCTTTTATCCAAAGCAACTTACATTTTTGCTCCCTATGCACCTTAAGCCTAATTCATGCTTCTCCGTCAGGGCTACGGCGTACCTACGCCGTCGACCTGACGGAGAAGCATGAACTAGGCTTTAGCCTCATCCGCCCGAGCTCACGGAGCCCCCACCCCCACCCGATTTTTCGATAATGAGGAAGTGTTTTTTATTTTTACTCAAACGCTCCTAAATCATCAACCACAGGTCCGATTTAATAAATTTAAACGCCTAAAATACTGTAAACCCTTGTGAGAAGAGAAACGATGGACTACATTTAACAAAAAATATGGTTATATTTTTATAATTACATAATAAAGTAAAGCTCCTCAACATGACTGAGCGATTATAACGGTTCACTATTTAGCTAATGTACCCCTAAAGCAACGGCTATATTTCAATTGCCTACCAACACCTAAACTAAACCAGGAATTTGCCTAAACTCTCACCTCAACCACTTTTCTTCTCACTCCTTATTCCAATTCATTTGACATCAACCACTGTGGACTCCTCACCCCTGACAGCGAGGTGCTTGCTTGACAAGCCCTGCTGTCAAAGACCACATAAAGAGTCTAGCCGTGATGTCAAAGCACACGCAGAGAGTCTAGCCGTGCTGTCAAAGACCACATAAAGAGTATAGCCCTGATGTCAAAGCACACGCAGAGAGTCTAGCCGTGCTGTCAAAGACCACATAAAGAGTCTAGCCGTGATGTCAAAGCACACGCAGGGTCAAGCTCTGACGCCAAGGCCAACACATTGCGAGGGATCATCACGCTTTTGACGCACATGTCAGAAAAGGGCCTTCCCGAGGTCCCACAATGTCGAGGTTCCTACCAATCGATCGGTAATCCACTAGTTAGTATTGACAAGTGCGACGTTCAAGTCTCTGGCGGCTTCAGAACAAAAGATATTAGCTGAGGGATCACACCACGTGGTTTTCTTCCGTAATCCTACCCCCTAACCAGGTATAGCCTAACCTGGGAAACTATGGATGCAAGTTAACCAGTTTATGCCGGCTCGAGCGTGCAGTAACGCCGGCGGCCAGCGGGGGCAGCCAAAGGAGTCTAGCCGTGCTGTCAAAGACCACATAAAGAGTCTAGCCGTGATGTCAAAGCACACGCAGAGAGTCTAGCCGTGATGTCAAAGACCACATAAAGAGTATAGCCCTGATGTCAAAGAACACATAAAGAGTCTAGCCGTGATGTCAAAGCACACGCAGAGAGTCTAGCTGTGCTGTCAAAGACCACATAAAGAGTATAGCCCTGATGTCAAAGCACACGCAGAGAGTCTAGCCGTGCTGTCAAAGACCACATAAAGAGTCTAGCCGTGATGTCAAAGCACACGCAGGGTCAAGCTCTGACGCCAAGGCCAACAGATTGCGAGGGATCATCACGCTTTTGACGCACATGTCAGAAAAGGGCCTTCCCGAGGTCCCACAATGTCGAGGTTCCTACCAATCGATCGGTAATCCACTAGTTAGTATTGACAAGTGCGACGTTCAAGTCTCTGGCGGCTTCAGAACAAAAGATATTAGCTGAGGGATCACACCACGTGGTTTTCTTCCGTAATCCTAACCCTAACCCTAACCCCCTAACCCTTTTAATAACGTTAAAAGTACAGCTAAATTGAGTCGGTGGAAAAAAGACGGCAACAATCTTGCGACTTCAAACCCCATCCAACCTTGCTCACCTCCCGACCCCGGGCCCCCAAACTTAAGCCCACCCCCGGAGTTAAAACACATTATTCGCTCGATTTAGGGAACCGGACCCCTGGTCCTATAGAGTAAGACGGCGGGGACAAGTCGTGACGGGGCGCATGCGTGCGGTTACGCAGCCATTCCCAAGAACATATAAAGAGTCTAGCCGTGATGTCAAAGGACACGCAGAGGGTCTAACAACGACGGATTTCGAAAAGAGTACCACGTATGTAACCATTGAGACTGTGCGCATCTTCCAGTAGTAGTGGGATCACTGTGTGTAAAGTATTGACGTCGCGAGCTGCGAGAAAGCAACAGCTATACCTCATAGATTTCTTTCTCCGTGTTTTGAGGTCCTACGGTTTCCTCGTTCCACAAACGCATCTGAAAGCTCGTCAAATGACACAGGCGGAAGCAGACGGTCATTTCAAGTGGTCTTTCATTATGGTGCAACGAAGATTTATGAAACAAATGGCTCATTTCTTTATTTCTGAACCGAAAAACATGATTTTTGGACTGGAAAGGCTTGTGAAAATGTCATTGCTTGTGTTTATTGTGATTATTATAGCAGATTCTGATGATTTAGGTCTTAATCTTTCTAAAGAGGTGCAGTATTACTCTGGGGCCTGATGGGAAGTCACCAAAAATACAATTCTTTATGAAAACATTTATAACATAGGTGTGCTGTTGTGTTTGTTTAGAGATTTCCACTCTATTTAAGTAACACACACACATAGAGTTATGAACTGATACAACCCATTGTTGTAGCTTTATATTATTGTTTAGTTTACATACCATTTATGACGTCATCTCAAGTCCTTTATTGTAAACCTGTATTGAGGATGACTACTTAGCTGTCTCACCTCAAGGTATTTGATTTGAACTCACAATCAATTAATATACCACTACCAGTGGGTTTCTACTAAACCCAACCACCTGGGGATGCACGTCTCACCTCAAGTCCCCCTCCCAGAGGGTTAAAGAAAAAGAAGGATGGAAAATGTGAAGGCTTGAATACCAATATTAATATCCACTGTTTATTATGTTGTGATGTATTATTGAGTGCACTTTTCTTTGAGAGAGGGACAGAAACATGTTCAATTTTGACTAATAAGTTTTATTCTAATAGACACCGTGTGATGTAATACTTACCTGGTATCGTAACATGTCATTTTGTACACTTATTATGAGGAAACAGGTTGTACAGAAGCTAATCGTTGAAACTGTTGTACCTAAGGTCACATATGATGTATAATTACAAAGATACAAGTATATCCACATGTGTTACTGTTATAACAGTTGGAGTAGCATAAGGGATAAAGAGTCTAGCGCTGATGTCAAAGCACACGCAGGGTCAAGCTCTGACGCCAAGGCCAACACATTCTCCTCACGAAGCAGTCTTTTAATTCAAATTAATTACTTTAAAACCACTTAGAGATCTGGATCCTTTTCCTAAACCAAGAGGGGCTTCTCAACATGCATACCCTGAAATATGGGGTCAAAAGCTGCAAGTTAAGGGCCCTAACCAGACCCTAATGTAGTTTTCTTTTGATCTTTTTTGACAAGTGCAAAAATGACAATAAACTCCTAAATATTCATTTGTTTTCTCCCATTTTTCTCACAGACACTCAGTAGAGGGCCTACAATGAGGTCATTGGGTGAAATCCCCTTAAAAATATCCACAAGGCTTAATTGGCTGTATGAAATCCAGGATTTAAAGAGGGTGTCAGGCCTAACAAACCTGAGACCACCTGAATAGTCTGAGCTGATCAGAGCTTTTTTTGCTCTGAACATGTCAGAGCTTAGCTTTCTTTTTGACGTTGTAGCCACTGCCAAATGGGATCCAACCATGTTGGTTGTGACTCTGTAGCCCTTAGCATCTCTGCGTGGGAGTGGTTTGAAGACCCCCCCAAAACACCAATTTCACTCCTTCAAAGGCTCATATCTCCTCAGGGAAAGATTTTAAGTGCTTGAAACTTGATGGGATCATTGTCCTGGAAGCCTTGAAGAGGATTCCAAAAGGACAAGTCTGTAGACCCTATAGAAAGCTAACTTCCGGTAGCAGCATGCTAGCTAGTTAAAACCAAGTGGCCCTAGTAGAGCATCCTCGGTTGTCCACCATCCTCTAGTTTTGGGATCACACCACGTGGTTTTCTTCCGTAATCCTACCCCCTAGTATAGCCGAACCTGGGAAACTATGGATGCAAGTTAACCAGTTTATGCTGGCTCGAGCGTGCAGTAACGCCGGCGGCCAGCGGGGGCAGCCGAAGGAGTCTAGCCGAACCTGGGAAACTATGGATGCAAGTTAACCAGTTTATGCTGGCTCGAGCGTGCAGTAACGCCGGCGGCCAGCGGGGGCAGCCAAAGGAGTCTAGCCGTGCTGTCATAGAACACATAAAGAGTCTAGCCGTGATGTCAAAGCACACGCAGAGAGTCTAGCCGTGCTGTCAAAGCACACGCAGAGAGTCTAGCCGTGCTCTCAAAGACCACATAAAGAGTATAGCCGTGATGTCAAAGCACACGCAGAGAGTCTAGCCGTGCTGTCAAAGCACACGCAGAGAGTCTAGCCGTGCTGTCAAAGACCACATAAAGAGTATAGCCGTGATGTCAAAGCACACATAAAGAGTATAGCCGTGATGTCAAAGCACACATAAAGAGTCTAGCTGTGATGTCAAAGACCACATAAAGAGTCTAGCCGTGCTGTCAAAGACCACATAAAGAGTCTAGCCGTGATGTCAAAGCACACATAAAGAGTCTAGCCGTGATGTCAAAGCACACGCAGAGAGTCTAGCCGTGATGTCAAAGCACACATAAAGAGTATAGCCCTGATGTCAAAGCACACATAAAGAGTCTAGCCGTGATGTCAAAGCACACGCAGAGAGTCTAGCCGTGCTGTCAAAGACCACATAAAGAGTATAGCCCTGATGTCAAAGCACACGCAGAGAGTCTAGCCGTGCTGTCAAAGCACACGCAGAGAGTCTAGCCGTGCTGTCAAAGACCACATAAAGAGTCTAGCCGTGCTGTCAAAGAACACATAAAGAGTCTAGCCGTGATGTCAAAGCACACATAAAGAGTATAGCCCTGATGTCAAAGCACACATAAAGAGTCTAGCCGTGATGTCAAAGACCACATAAAGAGTCTAGCCGTGCTGTCAAAGACCACATAAAGAGTCTAGCCGTGCTGTCAAAGACCACATAAAGAGTCTAGCCGTGATGTCAAAGCACACATAAAGAGTCTAGCCGTGATGTCAAAGCACACATAAAGAGTATAGCCCTGATGTCAAAGCACACATAAAGAGTCTAGCCGTGATGTCAAAGCACACGCAGAGAGTCTAGCCGTGCTGTCAAAGCACACGCAGAGAGTCTAGCCGTGCTGTCAAGGACCACATAAAGAGTCTAGCCCTGATGTCAAAGCACACGCAAAGAGTCTAGCCGTGCTGTCAAAGAACACATAAAGAGTCTAGCCGTGATGTCAAAGCACATGCAGAGAGTCTAGCCGTGCTGTCAAAGACCACATACAGAGTATAGCCCTGATGTCAAAGCACACATAGAGAGTCTAGCCGTGATGTCAAAGCACACATAAAGAGTATAGCCCTGATGTCAAAGCACACATAAAGAGTCTAGCCGTGATGTCAAAGCACACGCAGAGAGTCTAGCCGTGCTGTCAAAGACCACATAAAGAGTATAGCCGTGATGTCAAAGCACACGCAGAGAGTCTAGCCGTGATGTCAAAGACCACATAAAGAGTATAGCCCTGATGTCAAAGAACACATAAAGAGTCTAGCCGTGATGTCAAAGCACACGCAGAGAGTCTAGCCGTGCTGTCAAAGACCACATAAAGAGTATAGCCCTGATGTCAAAGCACACATAAAGAGTCTAGCCGTGATGTCAAAGCACACGCAGAGAGTCTAGCCGTGCTGTCAAAGACCACATAAAGAGTCTAGCCGTGATGTCAAAGCACACGCAGAGAGTCTAGCCGTGCTGTCAAAGACCACATAAAGAGTATAGCCCTGATGTCAAAGCACACATAAGGAGTCTAGCCGTGATGTCAAAGCACACGCAGAGAGTCTAGCCGTGCTGTCAAAGACCACATAAAGAGTATAGCCCTGATGTCAAAGCACACGCAGAGAGTCTAGCCGTGCTGTCAAAGACCACATAAAGAGTATAGCCCTGATGTCAAAGCACACGCAGGGTCAAGCTCTGACGCCAAGGCCAACAGATTGCGAGGGATCATCACGCTTTTGACGCACATGTCAGAAAAGGGCCTTCCCGAGGTCCCACAATGTCGAGGTTCCTACCAATCGATCGGTAATCCACTAGTTAGTATTGACAAGTGCGACGTTCAAGTCTCTGGCGGCTTCAGAACAAAAGATATTAGCTGAGGGATCACACCACGTGGTTTTCTTCCGTAATCCTACCCCCTAACCAGGTATAGCCTAACCTGGGAAACTATGGATGCAAGTTAACCAGTTTATGCCGGCTCGAGCGTGCAGTAACGCCGGCGGCCAGCGGGGGCAGCCAAAGGAGTCTAGCCGTGCTGTCAAAGAACACATAAAGAGTCTAGCCGTGATGTCAAAGCACACGCAGAGAGTCTAGCCGTGCTGTCAAAGACCACATAAAGAGTATAGCCCTGATGTCAAAGCACACATAAAGAGTCTAGCCGTGATGTCAAAGCACACGCAGAGAGTCTAGCCGTGCTGTCAAAGACCACATAAAGAGTATAGCCCTGATGTCAAAGCACACGCAGAGAGTCTAGCCGTGCTGTCAAAGACCACATAAAGAGTCTAGCCGTGATGTCAAAGCCCCCCCAAAACACCAATTTTACTCCTTCAACAGTTCATATCTCCTCAGAAAAAAGGTAAAAGTGCTTGAAACTTGATGTGATCCTTGTCCTGGAAGCCTTGAACAGGATTCTAAAAGCACAAGTCTGTAGACCCTATAGAAAGCTAACTTCCGGTAGCAGCATGCTAGCTAGTTAAAACCAAGTGGCCCTAGTAGAGCATCCTCTGTTGTCCACCATCCTCTAGCTTTGGGATCACACCACGTGGTTTTCTTCCGTAATCCTCAACCAACTGCCTGCCAACACCTAAACTTAACCAGGAATTTGCCTAAACTCTCACCTAACCTCAACCAATTGCCTACCAACACCTAAACTCAACCAGGAATTTGCCTAAACTCTCACCTAACCTCAACCACTACCTACCAGCGCCTAAACTCAACCTTGACCTCAACTATTGCTAACCCAACCCAGTCCTTTTACCTTACCTCAACCACTTACCTATTCACGCCTAACTTCAACCCACTCACCGGCCCTCTCGCCGAACCTCAACCAATTTCCTACCAGCACATTACTCAAACAAGTACTTACCTGAACCAATACTCTACCAATAATAACCCCTACCCAGTTCCTCTCACCTAACTTCTACCAATTTCCTACCAGCACCTTACCTTGAAAGTCAGCGCTCAGCTTCAATCACTGACGTTAAAAACCTCAAACCAAGCCAGAAATCTAGGTGTAGTTATGGATTCAGACCTCAACCTGAACAGCCATATCAAGACAATTACAAAATCAGCCTACTACCACCTGAAGAATATATCAAGGGTTAGAGGACTTATGTCTCAACAGGATTTGGAGAAACTTGTCCATGCATTTATCTTCAGTAGACTGGACTACTGTAACGGTGTGTTCACAGGCCTCTGTAAAAAGTCAATCAGAAAGCTGCAGCTGATTCAGAACGCTGCAGCTCGAGTCCTCACTAAGACCAGGAAAGTGGATCACATCACACCAGTTCTGAGGTCTTTGCACTGGCTTCCTGTCAAACAAAGAATTGACTTTAAAATCCTGCTGCTGGTTTATAAAGCACTGAATGGTTTAGGGCCTAAGTATGTTTGTGATCTGCTGCTACCTTATGAACCATCCCGACCCCTCAGGTCGTCTGGGACGGGTCTACTTTCTGTTCCAAGAGTCAGAACTAAACATGGAGAAGCAGCGTTCAGCTTTTCTGCTCCACATATCTGGAACAAGGTCCCTGAAAGCTGCAGGTCTGCTGAGACCCTCAGCTCCTTTAAATCCAGATTGAAGACTTTTCTGTTTGCTGTTGCCTTTAATTGATCCAGATTCAATTGCTGCATCTCACTACTGCATTTTATTTCTTAAACTGCACTGCAACTTTTATTCAATTTTTATTTTTTATTTATCTTTTTGACTGTTTTAATGTTTTCTTAACTGTTTTAAATCCTGTTTTCTACTGTGTTAATGTTTCTTAACTGTTTTAAATCCTGTTTTCTCTGCATTATGTTTTGATGCTCTTAATGGTTTTATGTGAAGCACTTTGAATCGCCTTGTTGTTGAAATGTGCTATACAAATAAACTTGCCTTGCCTTGCCTTACTCAACCAAAAGCTTACCCATACTAATCATTTGACCAATATGGACCCCAACCCGGTTCCTTCTTACTTTACCTCTTACCATCCCCTTATGAATACTGCCCACTGGGTGAATAGATCTTCGGAGGAGGTATTACTAAATGACATGCGTCGGCCCGTGCACCGCCGTGAGTTTCCATTCAACTACCAAGCCGTCGGGCGAACGTAGGGAGATTCATGAGTAAAGATGAAAAACCTAACCCAACCCCCCTAACTCAACCCCAAACCTAACCCGCCAGTCTCTGGACACCTCCCATGTGGCTCATGGGCTGCCCTCTTTTTGCAGATGCACACCCCCTAACCACAAAGCATCATCTTCCACACCTAACCTTAAGTCGGTTTATGACGTCATCTCAAGTCCTTTATTGTAAACCTGTATTGAGGATGACTACTTAGCTGTCTCACCTCAAGGTATTTGATTTGAACTCACAATCAATTAATATACCACTACCAGTGGTTTTCTACTGAACCCAACCACCTGGGGGTGCATGTCTCACCTCAAGTCCCCCTCCCAGAGGGTTAAAGAAATAAAACGATGGAAAATGTGAAGGCTTGAATACCATAAAGAGTCTAGCCGTGATGTCAAAGCACACGCAGAGAGTCCAGCCGTGCTGTCAAAGACCACATAAAGAGTATAGCCCTGATGTCAAAGCACACGCAGAGAGTCTAGCCGTGCTGTCAAAGACCACATAAAGAGTATAGCCCTGATGTCAAAGCACACGCAGGGTCAAGCTCTGACGCCAAGGCCAACACATTGCGAGGGATCATCACGCTTTTGACGCACATGTCAGAAAAGGGCCTTCCCGAGGTCCCACAATGTCGAGGTTCCTACCAATCGATCGGTAATCCACTAGTTAGTATTGACAAGTGCGACGTTCAAGTCTCTGGCGGCTTCAGAACAAAAGATATTAGCTGAGGGATCACACCACGTGGTTTTCTTCCGTAATCCTAACCCTAACCCTAACCCCCTAACCCTTTTAATAACGTTAAAAGTACAGCTAAATTGAGTCGGTGGAAAAAAGACGGCAACAATCTTGCGACTTCAAACCCCATCCAACCTTGCTCACCTCCCGACCCCGGGCCCCCAAACTTAAGCCCACCCCCGGAGTTAAAACACATTATTCGCTCGATTTAGGGAACCGGACCCCTGGTCCTATAGAGTAAGACGGCGGGGACAAGTCGTGACGGGGCGCACGCGTGCGTTCACGCAGCCATTCACAAACGCATACACATGCACACAGATCAGCAGGAAACGGTCCAAACTGCTTGAAATCGCAACGGAGCATTGCATCGGAGGCCTTTGACGTGGTACTGGAAGCACGAGTGTGCAGACCGTATGGGGAGAGTGGGCCAAATCAAGATACCAAGACAACATATTTTTTTCTAAGCAGTGGCTAAATACAAAAATTAATACAAAATAAAATAACTATTTCAACAGTAAATACACATGTTTACTGTTGAAATAGTTAATTTATTTTGTATTAATTAATTATTTTGAACTTATTGCAAAGTACAACAGTTCATCTTAAGGAATGTTCCTAAAATTTCCCCTCGGGGATTAATAAAGTATATATTCATTAGTCATTAATTCAAACGGTGATGTCGATGTGGCCCAAATTCCCCATACCCAAAGCCCAAGAGCCTCAGACGTGACAGGGAGGTATGTATAAGGCTCGACATTGGGTAAAATCACCCTCAGAACGCCATTCAGTGCCCTGGAGGCCACTTGACCTATAACCTTTGACAATCCCTTCACCCAGAGCCGCAGTCTATCTAATTTGGTCATAATCTTCACCGATGCATTGTTTCAGGACGAGCCTGCACTGCCACCTGCTGGAAAACACACGTGTGTACACCATTGGATGCAACAGGTCCGTAGTCATGGGATGTGTAGTCCGATGTCAGCGGTCGAACATCACATGTAATTCGAGGACCCGCAACCGCAGCATGCTAATGAAGTGGGCGGGTGTCTGCCAGCTCAGCTGGAGACTGGAGGTTCTTTGGAGACGTCCGCATGCTGGAGATGTAAGCATGTTTTGCCACATCCACGATTAAGCTGCTATTACACAAGCCTGATGTGAACAGTTGATACATTGCATTGTTTTTCTTCTACAGGTACATTGCCCTGCTTAGGAGTCAGGGAAAGGCAGCAAGCACGTGCAAGTTCTACCTGAAGAGCGTCCGGGAATTTTCCCAGTTCCTCAGAGAGACCGCCCCGGAGAAGTGCAAGCTGAGCGGCAAGGAGCACGAGGTGTTAGAAGAGTCGTTGCAACGGGCAATGCATACGCTGGCGTTGGAAATATCGGCGCACAAACAGAAACTCAAACGTGGTGTGACTCCCCGAAACCCCAGAGCGCCGTGCAAAAGAATGAGTGGAAACCAGCCACGTTTGCCAGCAGTCTGGCTGTTGCATGGAGGAGGCAAAGCGGACGTGGGAAGCTCTGCCGGCAGTCCCGTGGACAGACGAGATGGAGAGCAGGAGTCAGAAGGAGAGGAGGAGGCCATGGCGGTAGAGGAGGCTGACGTAAGTAAATACATGATATCAAAGTGCATGACAGTTGTGTGAAAACCAGTCTCAACTGATGAACTTAATGCGGTGTTGTTTGTCTTTCCTCGACAGACTTCAGAGGAAAGTCGCCAACAGAGACAGAAGTTGCTGCTATCTTCAATGGAGCCGATGGGACGTGTGTGAACGCGCCAGCATCGCCACCCTCCAGACACACACACACACACACATTGAAATTGTTTTATAGGTGTAGTTTAATTTGTCTGATAGCTTTGTATATAGTTGAATGTGTGAATAACTTGTTATATAGGTATAGTGTAATTTGTAAAGTAGCTTTGTATATAGTTGAATGTGTGAATAACTTGTTATATAGGTATAGTGTAATTTGTAAAGTAGCTTTGTATATAGTAGAATGTGTGAATAACTTGTTATATAGGTATAGTGTAATTTGTAAAGTAGCTTTGTATATAGTTGAATGTGTGAATAACTTGTTATATAGGTATAGTGTAATTTGTAAAGTAGCTTTGTATATAGTTGAATGTGTGAATAACTTGTTATATAGGTATAGTGTAATTTGTAAAGTAGCTTTGTATATAGTTGAATGTGTGAATAACTTGTTATATAGGTATAGTGTAATTTGTAAAGTAGCTTTGTATATAGTAGAATGTGTTTAATAGTTTGTTGTACTGTTGTTTCATGAATAAATGTGAAACGTGAATTAGTCAATCGCTGTCCTGGTTATTCATTCAAAAGACAAAGAAACATCGACAGTGTGACTGTATTCCCTTAGCAGCTGTGTGTGTGTGTGTGTGTGTGTGGTCGTCGCACTGGGTGGAGAATGAAGGAGGCAGGGTGGTGGTGGAGGAGGGCGGTTGGTGATCTCGAGCACCTTACAAGCTGCCGGGGTAAGTTGGAGGGCACTGAGTACAGTGGTGGATGGCTGGTTGACTGCACATTATACACCACGGGTATAACTGGTATGCTGTGATCCCACCTGCAAGGAAACACACAGATTCAACCAGAGATGTGAAAACTGGGCTGTATTAGAGGTAATGCAGCTCAGGAGCAGGACCACACCTCAAACACCCATCTTCATGTCATATTTCTATAAATGTCTACTTTCATGTTTGTTCCCTTTTCGCTCTCATTGATCCCCAAGGCGGCTGCCGAGCCCAGGAGCTATTGTGTCTCTTTCCCAAAGCCATTCTCATCTGCCAATCTTCACTCAAGGGCTTAACTTGAGTGAAGGTAATTTAGTTAGTATCTGTATATTGGTACTTACTACTATTGCACTTCTGGTTGGATGCTAAACTGCATTTTGTTGCTCTGTACTTGTACATCTGACGGCGGGGACAAGTCGTGACGGGGCGCGCGCGTGCGTTCACGCAGCCATTCACAAACGCATACACATGCACACAGATCAGCAGGAAACGGTCCAAACTGCTTGAAATCGCAACGGAGCATTGCATCGGAGGCCTTTGACGTGGTACTGGAAGGACGAGTGTGCAGACCGTATGGGGAGAGTGGCCTAAATCAAAGCCGCGGAGACGCTGCCAGCCCGGTACAGCCTGGGAAACTATGGATGCAAGTTAACCAGTTTATGCCGGCTCGAGCGTGCAGTAACGCCGGCGGCCAGCGGGGGCAGGCAAAAGGCACCACGATTCAAAGGAGAAACATGTGCTGCTCCGCGTAGTCCCCGACGCCCGGCGGCCATGCTTGTAGTGCAGCTCCGTGAACCCCGCGCACACAGCTCCAGAGAAAAAAAGAGGCAATACTTTCTCGTGATCTAATCGCGCAAATGACATGCTGCAGTTGTACTGCAATCGTTAAAAAAAACAGCGAAATATAAACACACACAACAAAATGTAATACTAATAATTGGACTGGCATGTGTGTACAGCTGCAGAGTGTATTCATTATTTAAGCAAATTGAATGCAAACAATAGGTCATGCTCCTGGCGAGTAAAATGGGTTTAATAGCTTCTTATATAGTCCGTTACACATTGGTGCTTTGTATGAATACATGTGGCATGACTCGGGTAAAGCTGGAACGTCTCCCATCAAAACGAACGTCAAGTGGAGGTCCGTAGTCGTGGGATGTGTAGTACGATGTCAGCGGGTGGCCATCACGTGTGTATTTCGAGGACAAGCGGCATGCTAACGAAGGGGGGAGGGTCTCTGCCAGCTCAGCCACTCAGAAGACAGTCTCCATCAGGTAGCATTTGTCGTCAAAGAAGTCTTTTCCACCTGCTTTGACAACGGAGTGAGTATACCTTCTCAAGGGAATTTGCATGCAGTTGTTACCTGATAATAATGTTTTGCCTGCTTTATTGATTTGTTATACCTACTCGACACACGCGTTTGCTTGCTTTAAACAGTTAATTGTGTACACTGTGTGCGTGTACAAGGCCCACGTGATAAATTAAGTTTCCCCGTCGAGCGGTCAGCGGTTGTATTGACTTGTTAGAACTACTAGACACACGTTTTTGCCGCTTTTAAACGGCGTACGTCCCAGTTAATTGTGTACACTGTGTGCGGGCAATGCTGTTTCCCAAAGCACGTGTGGGGGGAGGGGGGGCGCGCACGTGATGCGCGCATGTATTGACTTGTAGTAACTACTTGACAAACATTTTTGTAACATGATATGCATGCTGTTTGGACACTATGATTGAAAATACTTGTTTTAGTAAATATATCTCTCTTTCCATTTAAGAAATGACTCCAACAGCGTCCCCTGGCGAGTGCCCCCTGTGCAGCAAGGTGCTGCACTCAGTGGTGTCCCACCTCACAAAATTCCATAAAGTTATCAATTCAGAGGAGAGGCGGCTACTTTTGAAGCTGTCCTCAGGCAAAATAGATATAAGACGGCAGAAATGTGGCATCACCAATTGCGGCTACAATGAGGGAAGGCTGGACGATCACTGGAAAAGAGGCCATCCAGAATTGACCACAGACCAATTACAGGCCCAATGTAGGAAGCAAAAAAGAGCTTCAATCCTACAAATGCTAGCTCTGCTGAGGGCCTCTGGGCCAACAGAAGGGATGGTATCGGTCCTCGACCAGGAAATCCTTGTTGGGGAGGAACAGGTCCTGCAGAGGGAGGACGGGGCAGATGCAGAAGATGGCACCAGGTGTCAGAACTGGCAGTGCAGGGAGAGAGAAGGTTGGCTGCAGTCTACCATCCAACGAAAGGAGTTGGAGGCCAAGGTAGCCTTAAAGGAGCTGGACAAATGCAAGAAGGCCTTAAGAAAGGTGAGTGCGGCTGGCCGGCTGCAAGGTGAACAGCCTCATACTGCTTGTCAAAATAATAATTCTACTTTATTTATTTGTTTTCCTTCTCAGATGAAGCGAGATGTCGCACTGGAGGTGAGCCAGGAAGTGATGCAGATGGAGGGTGAGGATCAGGAGCAATCAGAGGAGGATGAGGAGGATGAGGAGGAGGATGAGGAGGATGAGGAGGAGGAGGAGGATGAGGAGGAAGAGGAGGAAGAAGAGGAGGAAGAGGAGGGACAGTCAGGCGACCAGGCTGGTGGCATGCCGGGACAGGAGGTGAACAAAAACCAGATAGGTGGACAGAGGTTGGCAGACGAGACGGAGAGCAGGAGTCAGGAGGAGAAGGATGATGATCAGCCGCAGCAGGAGGAAGAGGAGGAGGATGATGATGATGACCTGCAGCCGCTGCAGCCGCAGCAGCAGCAGGAGGAAGAGGAGGAGGATGATGATGATGATGACCTGCAGCCGCTGCAGCCGCAGCAGCAGCAGGAGGAAGAGGAGGAGGATGATGATGATGACCTGCAGCCGCAGCAGCCGCAGCAGCAATCAGAGAAGGAGGAGGAGGCACAGTCAGGCGACCAGGCTGGTGGCATGCTGGGACAGGAGGTGAACAAAAAACACATATTTCAGGGAACCGGCCGAGGTGCAGTCATGACAAACCTGCCCCTGCACCCGTTTATTGGTAAGAGGGACAATTACATTGTGTGTGTGTGTGTGACATTTAAGATTGTATGTCAACGTTGGATTAAATAAAATTGAAATTTATTTCCACAGAGAAAGTGATCAAGGGATTTGAAAACCGGTGCGTCACGACTAGCCCAAAGCAGTGTGAGAATGCACAGTCAAATAGCAGCCGTGTGAGGGCCTATTTGTACTATGTGAGTGCCGGCAAGGGCGATATACAAGACTGGAGGTTCTTTGGAGACGTCCGCATGCTGGAGATGTAAGCATGTTTTGCCACATCCACGATTAAGCTGCTATTACACAAGCCTGATGTGAACAGTTGATACATTGCATTGTTTTTCTTCTACAGGTACATTGCCCTGCTTAGGAGTCAGGGAAAGGCAGCAAGCACGTGCAAGTTCTACCTGAAGAGCGTCCGGGAATTTTCCCAGTTCCTCAGAGAGACCGCCCCGGAGAAGTGCAAGCTGAGCGGCAAGGAGCACGAGGTGTTAGAAGAGTCGTTGCAACGGGCAATGCATACGCTGGCGTTGGAAATATCGGCGCACAAACAGAAACTCAAACGTGGTGTGACTCCCCGAAACCCCAGAGCGCCGTGCAAAAGAATGAGTGGAAACCAGCCACGTTTGCCAGCAGTCTGGCTGTTGCATGGAGGAGGCAAAGCGGACGTGGGAAGCTCTGCCGGCAGTCCCGTGGACAGACGAGATGGAGAGCAGGAGTCAGAAGGAGAGGAGGAGGCCATGGCGGTAGAGGAGGCTGACGTAAGTAAATACATGATATCAAAGTGCATGACAGTTGTGTGAAAACCAGTCTCAACTGATGAACTTAATGCGGTGTTGTTTGTCTTTCCTCGACAGACTTCAGAGGAAAGTCGCCAACAGAGACAGAAGTTGCTGCTATCTTCAATGGAGCCGATGGGACGTGTGTGAACGCGCCAGCATCGCCACCCTCCAGACACACACACACACACACATTGAAATTGTTTTATAGGTGTAGTTTAATTTGTCTGATAGCTTTGTATATAGTTGAATGTGTGAATAACTTGTTATATAGGTATAGTTTAATTTGTAAAGTAGCTTTGTATATAGTTGAATGTGTGAATAACTTGTTATATAGGTATAGTTTAATTTGTAAAGTAGCTTTGTATATAGTTGAATGTGTGAATAACTTGTTATATAGGTATAGTTTAATTTGTAAAGTAGCTTTGTATATAGTAGAATGTGTTTAATAGTTTGTTGTACTGTTGTTTCATGAATAAATGTGAAACGTGAATTAGTCAATCGCTGTCCTGGTTATTCATTCAAAAGACAAAGAAACATCGACAGTGTGACTGTATTCCCTTAGCAGCTGTGTGTGTGTGTGTGTGTGTGTGGTCGTCGCACTGGGTGGAGAATGAAGGAGGCAGGGTGGTGGTGGAGGAGGGCGGTTGGTGATCTCGAGCACCTTACAAGCTGCCGGGGTAAGTTGGAGGGCACTGAGTACAGTGGTGGATGGCTGGTTGACTGCACATTATACACCACGGGTATAACTGGTATGCTGTGATCCCACCTGCAAGGAAACACACAGACTCAACCAGAGATGTGAAAACTGGGCTGTATTAGAGGTAATGCAGCTCAGGAGCAGGACCACACCTCAAACACCCATCTTCATGTCATATTTCTATAAATGTCTACTTTCATGTTTGTTCCCTTTTCGCTCTCATTGATCCCCAAGGCGGCTGCCGAGCCCAGGAGCTATTGTGTCTCTTTCCCAAAGCCATTCTCATCTGCCAATCTTCACTCAAGGGCTTAACTTGAGTGAAGGTAATTTAGTAAGTATCTGTATATTGGTACTTACTACTATTGCACTTCTGGTTGGATGCTAAACTGCATTTTGTTGCTCTGTACTTGTACATCTGACGGCGGGGACAAGTCGTGACGGGGCGCGCGCGTGCGTTCACGCAGCCATTCACAAACGCATACACATGCACACAGATCAGCAGGAAACGGTCCAAACTGCTTGAAATCGCAACGGAGCATTGCATCGGAGGCCTTTGACGTGGTACTGGAAGGACGAGTGTGCAGACCGTATGGGGAGAGTGGCCTAAATCAAAGCCGCGGAGACGCTGCCAGCCCGGTACAGCCTGGGAAACTATGGATGCAAGTTAACCAGTTTATGCCGGCTCGAGCGTGCAGTAACGCCGGCGGCCAGCGGGGGCAGGCAAAAGGCACCACGATTCAAAGGAGAAACATGTGCTGCTCCGCGTAGTCCCCGACGCCCGGCGGCCATGCTTGTAGTGCAGCTCCGTGAACCCCGCGCACACAGCTCCAGAGAAAAAAAGAGGCAATACTTTCTCGTGATCTAATCGCGCAAATGACATGCTGCAGTTGTACTGCAATCGTTAAAAAAAACAGCGAAATATAAACACACACAACAAAATGTAATACTAATAATTGGACTGGCATGTGTGTACAGCTGCAGAGTGTATTCATTATTTAAGCAAATTGAATGCAAACAATAGGTCATGCTCCTGGCGAGTAAAATGGGTTTAATAGCTTCTTATATAGTCCGTTACACATTGGTGCTTTGTATGAATACATGTGGCATGACTCGGGTAAAGCTGGAACGTCTCCCATCAAAACGAACGTCAAGTGGAGGTCCGTAGTCGTGGGATGTGTAGTACGATGTCAGCGGGTGGCCATCACGTGTGTATTTCGAGGACAAGCGGCATGCTAACGAAGGGGGGAGGGTCTGCCAGCTCAGCCACTCAGAAGACAGTCTCCATCAGGTAGCATTTGTCGTCAAAGAAGTCTTTTCCACCTGCTTTGACAACGGAGTGAGTATACCTTCTCAAGGGAATTTGCATGCAGTTGTTACCTGATAATAATGTTTTGCCTGCTTTATTGATTTGTTATACCTACTCGACACACGCGTTTGCTTGCTTTAAACAGTTAATTGTGTACACTGTGTGCGTGTACAAGGCCCACGTGATAAATTAAGTTTCCCCGTCGAGCGGTCAGCGGTTTGTATTGACTTGTTAGAACTACTAGACACACGTTTTTGCCGCTTTTAAACGGCGTACGTCCCAGTTAATTGTGTACACTGTGTGCGGGCAATGCTGTTTCCCAAAGCACGTGTGGGGGGAGGGGGGGCGCGCACGTGATGCGCGCATGTATTGACTTGTAGTAACTACTTGACAAACATTTTTGTAACATGATATGCATGCTGTTTGGACACTATGATTGAAAATACTTGTTTTAGTAAATATATCTCTCTTTCCATTTAAGAAATGACTCCAACAGCGTCCCCTGGCGAGTGCCCCCTGTGCAGCAAGGTGCTGCACTCAGTGGTGTCCCACCTCACAAAATTCCATAAAGTTATCAATTCAGAGGAGAGGCGGCTACTTTTGAAGCTGTCCTCAGGCAAAATAGATATAAGACGGCAGAAATGTGGCATCACCAATTGCGGCTACAATGAGGGAAGGCTGGACGATCACTGGAAAAGAGGCCATCCAGAATTGACCACAGACCAATTACAGGCCCAATGTAGGAAGCAAAAAAGAGCTTCAATCCTACAAATGCTAGCTCTGCTGAGGGCCTCTGGGGCCAACAGAAGGGATGGTATCGGTCCTCGACCAGGGAAATCCTTGTTGGGGAGGAACAGGTCCTGCAGAGGGAGGACGGGGCAGATGCAGAAGATGGCACCAGGTGTCAGAACTGGCAGTGCAGGGAGAGAGAAGGTTGGCTGCAGTCTACCATCCAACGAAAGGAGTTTGGAGGCCAAGGTAGCCTTAAAGGAGCTGGACAAATGCAAGAAGGCCTTAAGAAAGGTGAGTGCGGCTGGCCGGCTGCAAGGTGAACAGCCTCATACTGCTTGTCAAAATAATAATTCTACTTTATTTATTTGTTTTCCTTCTCAGATGAAGCGAGATGTCGCACTGGAGGTGAGCCAGGAAGTGATGCAGATGGAGGGTGAGGATCAGGAGCAATCAGAGGAGGATGAGGAGGATGAGGAGGAGGATGAGGAGGATGAGGAGGAGGAGGAGGATGAGGAGGAAGAGGAGGAAGAAGAGGAGGAAGAGGAGGGACAGTCAGGCGACCAGGCTGGTGGCATGCCGGGACAGGAGGTGAACAAAAACCAGATAGGTGGACAGAGGTTGGCAGACGAGACGGAGAGCAGGAGTCAGGAGGAGAAGGATGATGATCAGCCGCAGCAGGAGGAAGAGGAGGAGGATGATGATGATGACCTGCAGCCGCTGCAGCCGCAGCAGCAGCAGGAGGAAGAGGAGGAGGATGATGATGATGATGACCTGCAGCCGCTGCAGCCGCAGCAGCAGCAGGAGGAAGAGGAGGAGGATGATGATGATGACCTGCAGCCGCAGCAGCCGCAGCAGCAATCAGAGAAGGAGGAGGAGGCACAGTCAGGCGACCAGGCTGGTGGCATGCTGGGACAGGAGGTGAACAAAAAAACACATATTTCAGGGAACCGGCCGAGGTGCAGTCATGACAAACCTGCCCCTGCACCCGTTTATTGGTAAGAGGGACAATTACATTGTGTGTGTGTGTGTGACATTTAAGATTGTATGTCAACGTTGGATTAAATAAAATTGAAATTTATTTCCACAGAGAAAGTGATCAAGGGATTTGAAAACCGGTGCGTCACGACTAGCCCAAAGCAGTGTGAGAATGCACAGTCAAATAGCAGCCGTGTGAGGGCCTATTTGTACTATGTGAGTGCCGGCAAGGGCGATATACAAGACTGGAGGTTCTTTGGAGACGTCCGCATGCTGGAGATGTAAGCATGTTTTGCCACATCCACGATTAAGCTGCTATTACACAAGCCTGATGTGAACAGTTGATACATTGCATTGTTTTTCTTCTACAGGTACATTGCCCTGCTTAGGAGTCAGGGAAAGGCAGCAAGCACGTGCAAGTTCTACCTGAAGAGCGTCCGGGAATTTTCCCAGTTCCTCAGAGAGACCGCCCCGGAGAAGTGCAAGCTGAGCGGCAAGGAGCACGAGGTGTTAGAAGAGTCGTTGCAAACGGGCAATGCATACGCTGGCGTTGGAAATATCGGCGCACAAACAGAAACTCAAACGTGGTGTGACTCCCCGAAACCCCAGAGCGCCGTGCAAAAGAATGAGTGGAAACCAGCCACGTTTGCCAGCAGTCTGGCTGTTGCATGGAGGAGGCAAAGCGGACGTGGGAAGCTCTGCCGGCAGTCCCGTGGACAGACGAGATGGAGAGCAGGAGTCAGAAGGAGAGGAGGAGGCCATGGCGGTAGAGGAGGCTGACGTAAGTAAATACATGATATCAAAGTGCATGACAGTTGTGTGAAAACCAGTCTCAACTGATGAACTTAATGCGGTGTTGTTTGTCTTTCCTCGACAGACTTCAGAGGAAAGTCGCCAACAGAGACAGAAGTTGCTGCTATCTTCAATGGAGCCGATGGGACGTGTGTGAACGCGCCAGCATCGCCACCCTCCAGACACACACACACACACACATTGAAATTGTTTTATAGGTGTAGTTTAATTTGTCTGATAGCTTTGTATATAGTTGAATGTGTGAATAACTTGTTATATAGGTATAGTTTAATTTGTAAAGTAGCTTTGTATATAGTTGAATGTGTGAATAACTTGTTATATAGGTATAGTGTAATTTGTAAAGTAGCTTTGTATATAGTTGAATGTGTGAATAACTTGTTATATAGGTATAGTGTAATTTGTAAAGTAGCTTTGTATATAGTAGAATGTGTTTAATAGTTTGTTGTACTGTTGTTTCATGAATAAATGTGAAACGTGAATTAGTCAATCGCTGTCCTGGTTATTCATTCAAAAGACAAAGAAACATCGACAGTGTGACTGTATTCCCCTTAGCAGCTGTGTGTGTGTGTGTGTGTGTGTGGTCGTCGCACTGGGTGGAGAATGAAGGAGGCAGGGTGGTGGTGGAGGAGGGCGGTTGGTGATCTCGAGCACCTTACAAGCTGCCGGGGTAAGTTGGAGGGCACTGAGTACAGTGGTGGATGGCTGGTTGACTGCACATTATACACCACGGGTATAACTGGTATGCTGTGATCCCACCTGCAAGGAAACACACAGATTCAACCAGAGATGTGAAAACTGGGCTGTATTAGAGGTAATGCAGCTCAGGAGCAGGACCACACCTCAAACACCCATCTTCATGTCATATTTCTATAAATGTCTACTTTCATGTTTGTTCCCTTTTCGCTCTCATTGATCCCCCAAGGCGGCTGCCGAGCCCAGGAGCTATTGTGTCTCTTTCCAAAGCCATTCTCATCTGCCAATCTTCACTCAAGGGCTTAACTTGAGTGAAGGTAATTTAGTAAGTATCTGTATATTGGTACTTACTACTATTGCACTTCTGGTTGGATGCTAAACTGCATTTTGTTGCTCTGTACTTGTACATCTGACGGCGGGGACAAGTCGTGACGGGGCGCGCGCGTGCGTTCACGCAGCCATTCACAAACGCATACACATGCACACAGATCAGCAGGAAACGGTCCAAACTGCTTGAAATCGCAACGGAGCATTGCATCGGAGGCCTTTGACGTGGTACTGGAAGGACGAGTGTGCAGACCGTATGGGGAGAGTGGCCTAAATCAAAGCCGCGGAGACGCTGCCAGCCCGGTACAAGCCTGGGAAACTATGGATGCAAGTTAACCAGTTTATGCCGGCTCGAGCGTGCAGTAACGCCGGCGGCCAGCGGGGGCAGGCAAAAGGCACCACGATTCAAAGGAGAAACATGTGCTGCTCCGCGTAGTCCCCGACGCCCGGCGGCCATGCTTGTAGTGCAGCTCCGTGAACCCCGCGCACACAGCTCCAGAGAAAAAAAGAGGCAATAC
>JBAMJR010000894.1:0-17500 GCA_038501785.1 Myoxocephalus aenaeus
GGAAGGAACGCCCTGATTGGCTGATGAGCACCAGGTGTGTTGTGCTACGTACTAAACACTGATCTGTTCTAGACAGAAAAAAAAAACACTGTTTCATCAGAAATGTAAAACACAGACTCGCTTGTTTCGGACTCGGTAAGCAGTTAATTGATTAATCGACGTGACGATTTACTCCCTCGTTGAAATGTCTTTCACTTCCTGTCCCCGTCTGGTTTTTAAATAAATAAATAAACGGCACCATGTTGTTTGGTAACTAAAGGAAAACATTCGCGGCGAGAGGAGGACGGACGACACGTGGCCTGAAGATATGAAAAGAACATTTTGTGCTGTGCTTGCAACGCCGACGCAGAGAGCGTCAACCGAGGTGTTCATGACTGATAAGCACACACTTCTGATCTTAGTAGTTCAAGCATCAAGTCCGACGTGCATTTACCACGGTCTCCTTCACTTCCTGTTAGAAAACACACAGGGAGCCGGTGGCTTCGCCCTCTGAGCTGCTGTTTGTGTGGCTGAGATCCTGCAGCTTTTTAAAATGGCGGCGTGAGTCTGAGTGACGTTCCAGGTCGCTCTGTCACCGCGTGGAAAACGTGGTCTGTTGTGTTTGCCAGAACATTTGGCGCTCTTTTTGCCGCTCTTTTCTCTCCAGACTGGAGTTCCTCGTGCTTAACAACCGGTTGACGCAACAGTGGGTTGTGTTGTTGTGGTTTCGGTGGGTTGTGTTGTTGTGGTTTCAGTGGGTTGTGTTGTTGTGGTTTCAGTGGGTTGTGTTGTTGTGGTTTCAGTGGGTTGTGTTGTTGTGGTTTCAGTGGGTTGTGTTGTTGTGGTTTCAGTGGGTTGTGTTGTTGTGGTTTCAGTGGGTTGTGTTGTTGTGGTTTCAGTGGGTTGTGTTGTTGTGGTTTCAGTGGGTTGTGTTGTTGTGGTGTCAGTGGGTTGTGTTGTTGTGGTGTCGCACCACTTCCTGTCTGCGTTCAGCTTCCTGGTTTGTGGTTGCACTTTGACTGCAGTCGTTTCTGTGATTCTTCACATGTGTGTTTTTTATTTTGTACTCTTATTCATTGAAGTCACGTGGCCGACGCGCTTCATTCTTTTTATAGAGGGAACGAGTCCTAAACCACTTCCTGTTCCCTCGTCTTAAAGTCGATGTGTTTTTAGTGAGATCTTGAATTTAGAAGCTTTTACGTGTCTTTAAAAAAAGAAAGCGTTTAAATCCTCGTTGTGTTCATACTGGCGCTAAGGAATAACATATTGATGTTCTATCAGTATCATTTTAGATTTTGCATATGATGCTATGGCATGAATATTGTTTCAGGAGAATTCTGTGTTTTTCTGACGCTGCTCGACTGATTTGTCTTCAACCGCTCGGTCATTAAATCCAGAATTACTGAAGACTATTTATCAAAAATCACATTTGTGTTTAGTCAATATTTTGTGAAAGCACCAACGATCAACCCGACGATACCGTATATATATATATCGAGGTATCCAGTCAAAAACAATTGTGATATTTATCGCCCAGACTGAGAAATCATAAAAAAAATTATGTCATTTTCTTTTTGTGGAGGGAGCCAGTTTTATGCTGACTTCCTGTTTGGCGAGAGTGAGTGAGAGAGAATGAGTGAGTGAAAGCTTCCTGAACTTTGAACAACTGATTGTACGTTTTTCTTTGTACGAACATTAATAATAATAATAATAATGATACTTTCATTTTTCAAAATGCTCAAAAACCCTTTCCTTTACATAGGACAGAGACAAACAAAAAATAGAAAGATGGAGCAAAAAAAAAAAGAAGAAAAATGTTGATTTAAAAAAAAAAAAAAAACTAGAGAAGCTGCAACGGAATGAGTCCCGTAGGGAGCAGCGGTTAGCAGGTGAAGGCGAGTTTAGGCTTTAACATCTGTACTCCTCTCCATAATTGAACTCCTCTCTCCTTTCAGACGCGCATGCAGAGCCTTCACCCCGAGCCGGCGGCGCGCTACAGGAACGTGATGGACGCCCTGCGGCAGATCGTGCGGACGGAGGGCGCGTGGCGGCCCATCAGGGGCGTGAGCGTGCTGGCGGTGGGGGCGGGGCCGGCCCACGCGCTCTACTTCGCCTGCTACGAGAAGATCAAGTTCACGCTCGGCGACGCCATCCACCCCGGAGCCAACAGCCACTTCTCCAACGGTGAGACCGACAGTTTCCACTTCTGTCGTACCGGGACTGAAACGCTATTTAGCAACTCTTTTTAAATGTCGGCGGAGGACGTTGTTGAGTCTTAAACCTCCGTTTCTCTGTTCTGCAGGAGTGGCGGGTTGCATGGCCACGGTGCTGCACGACGCCATCATGAACCCGGCCGAAGGTAACTCCTCCCCCTTTGTGTTCGCTTACGTTAGCTCACCTGACCCGCTCAAATGTCAGGGGTGTAACGGACCGTCACAGTGTAAATAAAGTTCTACTGACGATGGTTCTCCTCCAGTATCCAGTAGAACATGTGATCAGGACATCGTGGATGTTTCTCTGATCTCTGATCATGTGACTTTGTAAACAACCAATCAGTGTTTAGACCAACAGGAGGAGAACTAGTAATGTTAGCAGCACCGCTAATGGAGAACCAACAGGAGGAGAGCTAGTAATGTTAGCAGCACCGCTAACGGAGAACCAACAGGAGGAGAGCTAGTAACGTTAGCAGCACCGCTAACGGAGAACCAACAAGAGGAGAGCTAGTAACGTTAGCAGCACCGCTAATGGGGAACCAACAGGAGGAGAGCTAGTAACGTTAGCAGCACTGCTAACAGAGAACCAACAGGAGGAGAGCTAGTAAAGTTAGCAGCACCGCTAACGGGGAACCAACAGGAGGAGAGCTAGTAACGTTAGCAGCACCGCTAACAGAGAACCAACAGGAGGAGAGCTAGTAAAGTTAGCAGCACCGCTAACGGGGAACCAACAGGAGGAGAGCTAGTAACGTTAGCAGCACCACTAACGGAGAACCAACAGGAGGAGAGCTAGTAACGTTAGCAGCACCGCTAATGGAGAACCAACAGGAGGAGAGTTAGTAACGTTAGCAGCACCGCTAATGGAGAACCAACAGGAGGAGAGCTAGTAACGTTAGCAGCACCGCTAACCGAGAACCAACAGGAGGAGAGCTAGTAACGTTAGCAGCACCGCTAATGGAGAACCAACAGGAGGAGAGTTAGTAACGTTAGCAGCACCGCTAATGGAGAACCAACAGGAGGAGAGCTAGTAACGTTAGCATCACCGCTAACGGAGAACCAACAGAGGTTCACGTCAGTTACATGGTGATGCGTTCAGGCTCTGCTCAGTGAAAATTAGTACTGGCTGAAGGTAAAATTATAACGTTCTCATGATGCGTTCACATGTAATCCAGTAAAATGTAGTGTAACTCTTATTATAAATCATTACGAATGACAAGGTTTATTTATCAATAAAAATACAATCTTTTATTTTTGTATCTGTTAATATGGATCATCGATGATCGGCGATCAGTGTCGTAATGATCCGTGACGTGGTCGTGCACGTGAGCTTCAACGTGCGGTACATCCCGCACTGTGAAGACTCGCTGTCGTCTATTTATAGGAGTCCTCCGCCAAAGACCCTGAAATCCCCCCCGATGCTGTCGTTCCCCCATCAGGACACTAGGGGGAGCTACAGGCTCGGCTGTGACTGATCAGCCTATGAGACGTGTTCTTTTTCCCATTTATTAGTATTAATCATGAACATATTTATGTTCAGAGTTAAGATTAAGATTCTCAACCAAAGCCAAACCTGGAAAACTCATGGAGTTTTAAAAATGGTTATTTCCAGGCCTGGAAAAGTCCTTTAAAAAAAAAAAAAAGTTTAGTTTAAATACTACATTTACTCACTTTTTCATGTTTACACCCAGATTTCACTAAATGTTTGCTCATGGACATTTGGTTTAAAGTCATGGAAATTTGGTTAAAAGTCATGGAAATTTGGTTAAAAGTCATGGAAATTTGTTTAAAAGTCATGGAAATTTGTTTAAAAGTCATGGAAATTTGTTTAAAAGTCATGGAAATTTGTTTAAAAGTCATGAAAATTTTGTGAAAAGTCATGAAAATTTGGTTAAAAGTCCTGGCAACCCATTGGTCAGAATGTGTCTGCACCGTGTCTTCTCCGTTTGTGCGATCACGTGTAACCCCAACATCCTGCCTCCCCCAGTGGTGAAGCAGCGGATGCAGATGTTCAACTCGCCGTACCGCGGCGTGCTGCACTGCGCGGCGTCCCTGCTGCGGCGCGACGGCCCGGCCGCCTTCTACCGCAGCTACACCACGCAGCTGGCCATGAACGTGCCGTTCCAGGCGCTGCACTTCATGAGCTACGAGTACCTCCAGGAGCTGCTCAACCCGCACCGGCAGTACAACCCGTCCTCCCACGTGGTGTCCGGCGCGCTGGCCGGGGCGCTCGCCGCCGCCGCCACCACGCCGCTCGACGTCTGCAAGACGCTGCTGAACACGCAGGAGGCCCGGGCCGTCGTGCACGCGGTCCGGGCCGAGGGCGGAGCGGCGGCGGCGTCCGGCGGCGGCGGCCGCCACATCTCCGGGCTCGCCGAGGCCTTTCGGACGGTGTACAGGATGGGCGGGGCGCCGGCCTTCTTCAGAGGCGTCCAGGCCCGCGTCATCTACCAGATGCCCTCCACGGCCATCAGCTGGTCCGTCTACGAGTTCTTCAAATACGCCCTCACCAAGCGGCAGCACGAGAGGCGGCTGCGGGGAGATCGGGACGCCGAGAAATGAGAAGGAGGAAAAAAGCTCGAGGCGGGAGGATCGGAGAGAAAAGCTCCAGAGTCTAAAACTCCAATAGGTCCTCCAGAGTTTTATCTAAACATCTCAAAATAAGAGTTTGTAAGCATCTAAAAGCTCCAGAGCTTTAGAGTTTTAGAATCTTTAATTTTAGAATCGCCAGTTTTAGAATCTAAAAGTTTAAGAATCTAAAACTCTGGAGCTTTAGATTTTTAGAGTTTTAGAATCTTTAATTTTTAGAATCTATAGAAATTTGAGTCTTAGAATCTCCAGATTTTTAGAGTTTTAGAATCTAAAAGTTTAAGAATCTAAAACTCTGGAGCTTTAGATTTTAAACTTAAATTTTAGAATCTTTAATTTTTTAGAATCTCCAGATTTTTAGAGTTTTCTAAATGTTTAAGAATCTAAAACTCTAAATGTTTAAGAATCTAAAATTCTAAAAGTTTAAGAATCTAAGACTCTGGAGCTTTAGATTTTAGAATCTATAGAATTTAGAGTTTTAGAATCTTAAATTTGTTTGAGTTTTAGAATCTAAAAGTTTAAGAATCTAAAATGTTAAGAATCTAAAACTTTAAAAGTTTAAGAATATAAAACTCTGGAGCTTTAGATTTTTAGAATCGTTAATTTTAGAATCTATAGAATTTAGAGTTTTAGAATCTTTTAAATTTTTTTAGAATCTCCAGATTTTTAGAGTTTTCTAAATGTTTAAGAATCTAAAACTCTAAAAGTTTAAGAATCTAAAACTCTAAAGGTTTAAGAATCTAAAACTCTAAAGGTTTAAGAATCTAAAACTCTAAAAGTTTAAGAATCTAAAACTCTAAAGGTTTAAGAATCTAAAACTCTGGAGCTTTTCTCTCTGATCCCGCCTTTTAGATTCTTTGAGCGAACTCTTATTTTGTTAACGGAGATTTGTTCAGTCTGAGGCGAGGACACGTATGAATGTGAGGAGACGACTCGTCTTTATGTGCTTTTATTGTGACATAACCATTCATAGCCGTTAGAAAAAAGGCCTTGAAATCTCCGACTGGAAGTCCTGGTTCCCAAAAGTCTCCCCACTAAATCCTGATGCTTTTAAATAGTTTTCATGTCAGCGTTCAACTTGACAAACAAAAAGCTAATTCTTTATTATTCAACGTTTTAGTTTTGGCCCTAAACTCCAAAACTCTGAGGTTAAAGTGCCGACTTTGAGCTTCAACTTTAAAGCGTTTACATTCACTTCCTGTGAACTGTGGAAACATTGTAGCATTATTATTATTATTTAAATATACAATACCTCCACCCCAAATAAAGGGCTAGAAATCCTACTTTAATTTAACAGTTCCAATGAGTTCAGAGCCAAAACATCACGACCATACCGCCTCCTGGCCACAGGGGGGCGCACCGCTCAACAGCTGCAGAATTACTTATTACTTTTGTCTTTAAATGTTTATATATATATTGTTATTATATATATTTATATGGTACTACGGCATAGATGTTGTCTCCTCCTGGTCGTAAAGGCTTTACAGTAGAATTCTGTGTTTTTCTGACCCGACTCGACTGATTCTGCCTTCAACCGCTCGGTCATTAAATCCAGAATTACTGAAGATTATTCATAAAAAAAAAAAATCGCATTTGTAAATATTTTGCGAACGCCCCGACGGTCAAACCCGAGTTATTTACACCCAAATATCGAGGCGTCCGGTCGAAAAAACAATCGTGATATTTATACCGCCCAGAAAGAAAATAATTAATAATCTCGTTGGCTTTTTTAGTGGAGGGAACCAGTTTGACGCTCACTTCCTGTTTGGCCTGAAAAATGTGTCGTACCTGCAGCTCTACGTGCAACACTTAGGGTGTGTGTGTGTGTGTGTGTGTGTGTGTGTGTGTGTGTGTGTGTGTGTGTGTGTGGATGTGGACTTCAGTTCTGAAGCCACGTCTCGATCATGTGTTACATCAGAGTTTGTGATTCTTTTATTATTATTTTTGAATGCGAAACACTTTTTATGTTTTATTTTCTTAATTTTCCAAACGCACAGCATCCCAGCGCTCCTCTCATCATCGTTGGGAAAAAAGAAAGAAGTAACTTTTGATAGTAAAAGTATGCAAAAGTACGCAGAAGGAAGTACGCCAACGTGTACTCGCTCGCTCACTCTCGCCTTCTAGCCGCCGGACCGACGCACAACGACGCACATCCTCCACGAGACGCACACGCGTGTTCTGAAGCCATACAAGAGGAGGCCCTTGTACATAATATAAAGTATATATAAATATAGATGAAGTGAAACGCCACAGCGACGGTTTCAAGGTCGCGTGTCGAGTCGTTGAAATGCAAAAGTGAACGGTTTCTGTGGAGAAAGATTCCGTCTTCTGGAGAATAGTTAAGAACCTAAATGTGAAAAAAAGACTCCTGTGTTTTGTGAACTGTAAATAAAGTGGCGACGGCAGCTCCTCGCAGAAGCAGGGTCTTCTCTTGGTGCTGGCTCGCAAAGAGAACCGACTCTGTCTCCTTCCTCCTTCCTTCCTCCTTCCTCCCTCCTTCCTAGATACCAAACTCTTGTTTTAGAGCTTTAGAGCTTTTATTTTGACGGGTCCAGATCATCTGGGTTGCTTCTATCTTTAATTTTTGAATATTTCTTTCTTTACTTTTATTTTTATTTTACAAGTTTCTCGAGCATTAAATGCCCCAAAATAACAGAACCTAAAGCTTTTTTAATTCTGATGATTTTATTACATGTCAAATGTAATATTTAGTAGTTTCTTAATTTTTAACTGTTGGTTTCTCTAAAATTTAGGAGATTCTGATTCACAATTTATTTAAAATTTGTATTGACTAAATTATTAATTCTCTACTAAAAATATAGTTTTTTTGTTGTCTTAGATAATTTAAACATAATTTAATAGAATAAAATTAATTTTCCCATTAAATCAAAATGTCAAAACTCCATATTGAGAACTTTACTTTCTACATTTAAAATACATGAACTAGACACTGACTGGGTCCTTTAAAAAATACAAAATACAAAATAAATCATTTAAAACCGCTTTCTCTAACAACAGAGCCCTGTTGAGGCTCAACGCACAAACCCAGTAACGCACAAACCCAGTAACTCACAAACCCAGTAACACACAAACAAACTCAGTAACACACAAACTAACCCAGTAACACACAAACTAACCCAGTAACACACAAACTAACCCAGTAACTCACAAACCCAGTAACACACAAACAAACTCAGTAACACACAAACTAACCCAGTAACACACAAACCCACAAACTCAGTAACACACAAACCCAGTAACACACAAACCCACAAACTCAGTAACACACAAACCCAGTAACTCAGTAACACACACACTCAGTAACACACAAACCCAGTAACACACAAACCCAGTAACACACAAACAAACTCAGTAACACACAAACCCAGTAACACACAAACCCAGTAACACACAAACTAACCCAGTAACACACAAACCCACAAACTCAGTAACACACAAACCCAGTAACACACAAACCCAGTAACACACAAACAAACTCAGTAACACACAAACTAACCCAGTAACACACAAACTAACCCAGTAACACACAAACCCAGTAACACACACACCCAGTAACACACACCTTCTCCAGCAGACACACTTCTCCAGCAGGAACCCTTCAGTGCAGTAGCCCCGCCCCGCCAGCAGGAGGCGCTGATGCTCGACCCTCATGACCTCAAGCTGACACAGTGTTGTTTGAGTCCACAGAGCTGCAGAAGCTGATGATGATGATGATGATGATGATGATGATGATGATGAAGAAGAAGAAGAACTTGAAAATGAGATCTCCGACTCGATGGGGCCTTAAAAATGTTCCTTGTTTAAAAAAGGAATTATTTTGTAATCACAAAGTAAACTATAGTTCCTTTAACTGTTCCGCTGCACTGGAAGCAACAGAGGAAGACAAACATCATTAATTATGTTTTAATTAAATTATAAAATAGCTATAACTTTGTGATTCTGTTCAGGCCCGCCACCAGCGAAGAAGAAGAATGACGTTGCGGACACGCGTCGGCCTTTAAAGACTGAAATTGGTTCACTCTCTACTACATCGCTAGAAAATCCCCAATGCCCCTGAATGCCCCACTCGCTGCAGCAGTTGTTGAAAACCCACAAACAGGAGGGGAATAATGTTAATTAGCCAAAAGCAACCAGATGATCTGATTTCCTGCAGCTTGAAAAACAGCTGCTTGGTCTCAGTCAACACCCGTTATCCTGCACCAAGGCCCTGTGTGTGTGTGTGTGTGTGTGTGTGTGTGTGTGTGTGTGTGTGTGTGTGTGTGTGTGTGTGTGTGAGAGAGAGAGAGAGAGAGAGAGAGAGACACAAGGGCACATAGGGGGCAAAGCACCTGCATAGTGACTTTCACACTGCTCACACCCCTCCAACACACACACACACACTCCGTCTTTCAACCTTCAGATGTTTTCATTCCTCTCTCAGTGTGTGTGTGTGTGTGTGTGTGTGTGTGTGTGTGTGTGTTTATCTCAGATATAGAAGTAAAGGAGGAATATAATGCGTTGAGCTCTGATGAGCCCGTGGAGCGTTCAGGGCCTCTGTGGGTGGGTGTGGACACGGGGGTGTCAGTGGGTGGATGTGGGGGGTGATTCATTGTCAGGTCAGTAATTATCAGATTTGCCGAGGCCCCCAGAAGGAGTAAGACAAACAAACACACACACACACACACACACACACACACACACACCTTAACCAGGCCCCCGGGGGCCAGCCGAGGCGAGGCCAAGAGAGAAGAGCCGTCAGCGGGACGAGTTGACAGTTCACCCCCGGGTGAGACGATAGCCAGCGCCGCTCTGACAAGCTGCTTAGTGGGAGATTCTGCCTGCTCATGCTCAGAAACACACATGCAGACACACACTCTGACAAGCGCTGACACACACACACACACACACACACACACACACACGCACATACAGACACACATGACAGGGCTCAACATCAACTTAAAAAAGATTTTGGTTACCGCAACTGAACATTGCACTGTGTTCCATAGTCGTTTAACTAGTGGAAAAAGAAAATGGTGATTGTTGTTGGTGAACATTCAATTCAGTTTATTATATATACTGTACTTTTCGGGTTATAAGCCGCTACTGCCTTCGGTCAGTGTCCCCGACAGCTCCACGCTGTAGCCAGCTGGGGCTCCTGCTAGCGCTCCGTCACTTCCCCGCTAACTTCCGCTAGCTCCCTGAAAACCACCGAAGGTAGCGGGACCAGGCTCGACACCCGACTTGGGCAGAGGGGACGCGGGCAGTAGCAGCAGCAGTGGCCGGTAGCAGCAGAAGCGCTAGCTAGCAGCGCTACTAGCAGCGCTACTAGCAGCGCTAGCTAGCAGCGCTACTAGCTTGCTACAGCGGGGACACTGATCAGCCGTAGGAGCGGCTTATAACCCGAAAAGTACGGTATATATACCCCAAAATCACAATTACAAATTTGCCTTGGAGGACTTTACAGTCTGTACACACACAATATCCCTCACATCGGATCAGGAAAAACTCCCCCAAATAAAGATACCACATCATCAGATAATTGATTTCTGAGGTGTTCTGGGCCAAGTAGAGTCTTGTCCGAGTTCAGCAGCAGGAAGTTGCAGGTCATCCAGGTTTTGATGTCTTTAAGACACGCTTGAAGTTTAGCGACCTGGTGGATTTCATCTGGCTTGATCGACAGATATAGTTGAGTATCATCGGCATAGCAGTGAAAGTTTATGGAGTGTTTTCTGATAATATTGCCTAAAGGAAGCAAATATAAGGTGAATAAAATTGGTCCAAGCACAGAACCTTGTGGAACGCCATGACGAACGGCGGTGGTCATCGAGGCCTCATCGTTTACAAATACAAACTGAGATCTATCTGATAAATAGGACTTAAACCAGCTTAGTGCTGTACCTTTAATACCAATCAACTGGTCTATAGTATCGCATGCTGCACTAAGGTCTAACAAGACAAGAACAGAGACAAGTCCCCGATCTCATGCAACTATCAGAACAGATAGAGGCATCCGGTTCTAAAAAGTGAAGCCGATGCGGAAGTGTCCTTAACCTGCACTCTCTCTAATGTCCTCCAGGGGGCGACTCCTCTGGTTGTATTGAAGTCCATAATTCATGTGTTAAAGCTGCATTCTCTCTCCTGACCACCAGGGGGAGACTCCTCTGGTTGTATAGAAGTATATGCTTCATGTGTTAAAGCTGCATTCTCTCTCCTGACCACCAGGGGGTGGCTCCTCTGGTTGTATAGAAGTCTATGCTTCATGTGTTAAAGCTGCATTCTCTCTCCTGACCACCAGGGGGCGACTCCTCTGGTTGTATAGAAGTATATGCTTCATGTGTTAAAGCTGCATTCTCTCTCCTGACCACCAGGGGAGGCTCCTCTGGTTGTATAGAAGTATATGCTTCATGTGTTAAAGCTGCATTCTCTCTCCTGACCACCAGGGGAGGCTCCTCTGGTTGTATAGAAGTATATGCTTCATGTGTTAAAGCTGCATTCTCTCTCCTGACCACCAGGGGGCGACTCCTTTGGTTGTATAGAAGTATATGCTTCATGTGTTAAAGCTGCATTCTCTCTCCTGACCACCGGGGGGCGACTCCTCTGGTTGTATAGAAGTATATCCTTCATGTGTTAAAGCTGCATTCTCTCTCCTGACCACCAGGGGGTGACTCCTCTGGTTGTATAGAAGTCTATATAAATGACTCTACTTCTCTTGATGTATTCCCTCAGTAAACATTGTAAACATGAGTTTATGTCTCAGTCTCTAGTTTCAAGTCTTCTTCAATACAGCATGATGTTCATTTAGTAAATTATGGTCATTTAGAGTCAAACAGACCATAATACAGGACGCTTTAGGGGCGGGGCTTAGTCCCAGTGTCTCAGTAGACGTGCTCCCATTGACAGCTAATGGTTTGGTTTGTCAGTGAGCTCCATGTCTCATTTCCTCCTCTGTCAAACATGTGCGCACAACAACTTGTCAACGCGGTAATTTACACTGTTAAGCTGGGATCAAGACGTGTGTGTGTGTGTGTGTGTTTGTCTCGTGCACACACACACACACACACACACACATCTCTGCCTCCTGGTCTGCGTCGAGTCCGTTGACTGTTTGAGTCTCTGACAGGAAGTGATCCGTGTCGCTGCGTACACATCAACAAACACGACCCGGGCCTGTGAGGAGGAGGAGGAGGAGGAGGAGGAGGAGGAGGAAGAGGAGGAGGAGGAGGAGTGGAGGTGGCAGACAGGGTCAGAGGTCAAAGTGGGAGGAGCCTGTTGTCTCACTGTTTGATCAGAGAACTGAACCGTCTTCAGGACACAAAGAGGAGACAAGACGGGAAGAGAAGTGGAGGAGCAGAGGAAGAGGAAGATGGAGCCTTCCTCCTGCCGCTGATGAAGAAGATGGAGCCTTCCTCCTGCAGCTGATGAAGAAGATGGAGCCTTCCTCCTGCAGCCGATGAAGAAGATGGAGCCTTCCTCCTGCAGCCGATGAAGAAGATGGAGCCTTCCTCCTGCAGCTGATGAAGAAGATGGAGCCTTCCTCCTGCAGCTGATGAAGAAGATGGAGCCTTCCTCCTGCAGCCGATGAAGAAGATGGAGCCTTCCTCCTGCAGCCGATGAAGAAGATGGAGCCTTCCTCCTGCAGCCGATGAAGAAGATGGAGCCTTCCTCCTGCCGCTGATGAAGAAGATGGAGCCTTCCTCCTGCCGCTGATGAAGAAGATGGAGCCTTCCTCCTGCCGCTGATGAAGAAGATGGAGCCTTCGTCCTGCAGCTGATGAAGAAGATGGAGCCTTCCTCCTGCAGCTGATGAAGAAGATGGAGCCTTCGTCCTGCCGCTGATGAAGAAGATGGAGCCTTCCTCCTGCCGCTGATGAAGAAGATGGAGCCTTCCTCCTGCAGCTGATGAAGAAGATGGAGCCTTCTTCCTGCAGCTGATGAAGAAGATGGAGCCTTCTTCCTTCAGCCGATGAAGAAGATGGAGCCTTCCTCCTGCCGCTGATGAAGAAGATGGAGCCTTCCTCCTGCAGCTGATGAAGAAGATGGAGCCTTCCTCCTGCCGCTGATGAAGAAGATGGAGCCTTCGTCCTGCCGCTGATGAAGAAGATGGAGCCTTCCTCCTGCAGCTGATGAAGAAGATGGAGCCTTCGTCCTGCAGCTGATGAAGAAGATAGAGCCTTCCTCCTGCCGCTGATGAAGAAGATGGAGCCTTCCTCCTGCAGCTGATGAAGAAGATGGAGCCTTCCTCCTGCAGCTGATGAAGAAGATGGAGCCTTCGTCCTGCAGCTGATGAAGAAGATGGAGCCTTCTTCCTGCCGCTGATGAAGAAGATGGAGCCTTCGTCCTGCCGCTGATGAAGAAGATGGAGCCTTCCTCCTGCAGCTGATGAAGAAGATGGAGCCTTCTTCCTTCAGCCGATGAAGAAGATGGAGCCTTCCTCCTGCCGCTGATGAAGAAGATGGAGCCTTCTTCCTGCCGCTGATGAAGAAGATGGAGCCTTCCTCCTGCCGCTGATGAAGAAGATGGAGCCTCCAGTGGGAGTGTGAATGGGAGACTGGGACCAGTAGAGGGGGCGTGTCCTGCTGAGTGGGAGGACCTTGGATCCTGCAGCTGTCTTCATGTGGAACACGTTTAGTTTACTGTCCCTAAACATTTATGTATTTATATATATTTATATTTTAAGAGCATTTCTTAAAAGGCCGTTTCCCTGCAGCTCTTTATTTACGACGCCGGCCCTTTAATAACAGATTGTCATGTTGACGGCCGACGCCACAGGAGGAGAGCAACAGCCCGAGTCCATCGCTCTGAAACTGTTTACTGGAAGGACACACACACACTCACACACACACACACACACACACACACACACACACACACACACGCTTCTCCATGCTTCTTTTATTCCTCATCAAATATCAAAGAGTCAAAGCTTCAAACCTCATTAATCATTTAAGAAAACTTAAAAAAGGAAATGTAGCCGATCACTCGTCATCATGTCTCTGCTCGTTACTGTCGAGGAGGAGGAGGAGGAGGAGGAGGAGAGGAGGAGGAGAGGAGGAGGAGGAGAGGAGGAGGAGAGGAGGAGGAGAATAATGAGGAGGAGGAGGAGGAGGAGGAGAGGAGAGGAGAGGAGGAGGAGGAGGAGGAGGAGGAGAGGAGGAGAGGAGGAGGAGAGGAGGAGGAGAATAATGAGGAGGAGGAGGAGGAGGAGGAGAGGAGAGGAGAGGAGGAGGAGGAGGAGGAGGAGGAGAGGGAGAGAGGAGGAGGAGAGGAGGGGGAGGAGGAGGAGAAGTGAAGGAGGAGAAGGAGGAGGAGGAGGAGGAGGAGGAGGAGAAGTGAAGATGGAGGAGGAGGAGGAGGAGGAGAGGGAGAGGAGAGGAGGAGGGGAGAAAGGAGGAGGAGAGGAGGGGGAGGAGGAGAAAGGAGGAGGAGAGGAGGGGGAGGAGGAGGACGGAGGAAGGAGTAGAGAGGAGGAGGAGGAGGAGGAGTAGAGGAGGAGGAGGAGGAGGAGGAGGAGGAGAAGTGAAGGAGGAGAAGGGGAGGAGAAGGAGGAGGAGGAGGAGGAGAAGAGGAAGGAGTAGAGAGGAAGAGGAGTAGAGGAGGAGGAGGAGTAGAGAGGAAGAGGAGTAGAGGAGGAGGAGGGCTGTGTCTTCATGGGAGTCTTAACGAGCTCTTCAGCTGCGTCCATCATAACGTCTATAGATAGAGTGTGTAGTCAGAGTGTGTAGTCAGAGTGTGTAGTCAGAGTGTGTAGTCAGAGTGTGTAGTCACACATGTACACAACGAGACTTCCTGTCACATGACTGATCGTTTCCCATCTCGCTGCTAAAGGGCAGCGCGACCTCTGCCTGACCTTTCGGTTCAGGAGGGCCTCGTCTCCTTCACATCAACGAGGCAGTGAACAGACGTTAAAGGGCCGGTGTGCAACATATCGTGGGATCCATAGATTATAAAACTCAGAACTGTGTTTTCCTCTGTGTACAATCACCTGAAAGTACACATTGTTGTGTTTTTTGTTCACGTCGTCTTCATGGAGTCCGCCATGTTGCGCCGCCGTGTTTGTTTTCCCTTGTCAAAAGCTGCTGCCTGTATTACCCACAATGCAACTCGACAAACCGAAGTGACCACATTTGGCATGTGAAGGAGCGACGCCGTAAACATCTCCGGTAGCGACCTGTCAATCACAGTAAGCCCCGCCCTAAAGCACACTCTGCAGGTGAGTTAGCTCGTAGCGGCTAACGCAGCCTCTAGCTAACGTGTAGTCTTCAGAACCCGACCAGCGCCGATCACATTCAGGGACTCAAGCTCACCAGCTGGTTGCTGACTTATTATTTGACGCCGATGAGAGCCATGAGACTGAATCAAAACAGCTAAGCTACGTGATTTAACACCAACACAATAAGAGCTAAAAAGATTATAAAACACACACAAAATATAGATTAGAGCTCCTTTAAATGACTGACCTCATCGATTAACCGGCCCCAAAATAAGTGTTTATGTTTATTTGTCCCCTTTATTTATATTATTTGCAATCATTCTATGTTACTAGAGTTAGCTCAAAGCTAACGTTTATACACCATAAAGCACAAGTCTCTAAATCTTCCGTCGCAAACTAATAACACATCTTTTCCGACTGTACCTTGAATAAGGAAAGTAGCACTTTAGTAGTATTTAAATGTTACTGACTGATATCACTTTGTAGTTTAACTTTATTGAAGAAATTGTACTTTCTTGATTCTTGTTGTTCTGAGTTTGTACTCATGGTTGGATGCACTTATTGTAAGTCGCTTTGGATAAAAGCGTCAGCTAAATGAAATGTAATATTTGTGCACAAATATATACCAGTTAACAGAAGTTAACAGTCTTTTTTTATCTACATATATATAATGGTCATAATTACTAAATAACACAGGCGAGTCGAGCCAAACGTGGTTTTTAAGCCGCCGAATAATCCCGTGTACCCATCAGTCTCATCCCTGGTATTTATTCTCATGTCCCAAAACAAACCCCAGATGTTCTGACGACACCATAAGAACTGCGTAAATACAGTTTATTTCCTTTACGTGGATTTTCCATTCAAATCTCCATTGACAGACGGTGCATCGGGGATTAAACTTTCTTTCTTTGTGGAAAAAAAGGCGACAAACTAGAGCTGGAAACTAAAGACGCTGGATTCACCGCGAACACCGTTTCACCCTCAAAAAGCCCCGAAGTGAAACCACAAGAGGAGAACAGCTTCATTCAAATCATTCATCTTTCATGTGAATCTGCAGTGAGACAGACAACGTTTTATACGACGCGTGGCTCTGAATTCTTCTTCTAAAACGGTTGTTATGTGTTTTATTCATCTTTTTTTGTGTGTTTTCAGGAATGGGATGTTTTTCTTTGTATTGAATGCATAATGTGCTCAAACTGCTCCCTATGGGCACCAATTCTGGAATAAAAAAAAGAATGAATTTGGCACAATTATAATCACATTATTAAATCTTAAAAACAAAAAGGAAAAAGGGAATTTGTTACAGTTGAAAGGGGCTTTCCTATGTGTCCATTTAAAAAGGCAATTTCATGACACTTTTGTCACTGAATTAACTTTTTTAATCGACTGTATGATTAACTGTATGACCAGATGTTCCACTTTACTTCTATAAAATGAGATATTGCCCCAAAAATACATCATATTATAGATTTTCACACATTAAGCAATTGACACATGCATCAATATTAATTATAATCTAATGTTGTAATGCGCGTTGTTCTGAAACCATTCTGCGTAATGACGACTGTCACTGTGTGTAGTTTGATGCGGATACTTTTATACGTTTCTACTGTGGTATTGCGACATAACCAAGTCTAATATAAATACAGAAGATGAATCACTGAATCTTTTATCATTTTGTCATATTTTTTTCCAAGTTCTTACACTTGATTGCCCGAACAAAACAAAAAGAACTAATAGACAGACTTATTGAAAGCGTTATTTTGTGTTTTCTCAACATAATGCAACGCACAGTTCACGTCAGCGCTCAAACTGCAGCACGTCAGACTCCATATTCGAGGGGAAAGAGGCGAGATTCCCTGCTGGATCTCCGGAGAAGCAGCACAAACACTCTTGACGATCATCAAGCGCTGCTTCACACCTGCTGGCTGTCTGCGTGCGTCGGCTTCCCTGAGGGATTCCTGCGGTTTCCCACATCCTGCGACAGCTGAGCTCCCAGGTGCCCCAGCTCGGTCCAGGAGAAGCAGGAAGTCGACGGGGAAATGATACATTAAACAGACGGAGCAGCTGGGAGAGAGAATGCTGCTGATGATTTAATGTAGTGCAATGTGTCAATGAGGGGAGGTCAGAGGTCAAGGTCCGGGGCAAACCAGCAAACAAGGAGCTTGGAGGTGGTTCAGTGTCTCAGGCTGTTTACATCCAGCGTCCGTAGCTTCATTCGTAAATCCCACAAAATCATGACGTACGTAATCCACGTAATCGTGAACCGGGCGGCACAAGGAAGCCACACATTCTGTAGGAGAGGTGGGGTCGAACAAAACCTTTACCCAGAGGACCGTTGTTTGAACTCTGTGTGAACGGAGTCAACGTCGATTTATTTGTCACACAACTATTCCTTTTAACCCAAAATACATTAAGTGGTTTTGTTGATTAAACCTAACAAAGTAGTGTTGTATGGCAGCATGTCTGCATGTCTACATGGCAGTATGTCTACATGGCAGTATGTCTAC
>JBAMJR010000895.1:0-31604 GCA_038501785.1 Myoxocephalus aenaeus
CAAACCTGACTCGCCGACAGCGCTCTACAGCGGCCGCCGAGCAGGCTGTGGAGCACCTAGAAGCCTGCGGGTTGGCTTCCCCGTCTTCAGGGGAAGCTCTTCTTTCCAACGCCGTTTTCCGCGAGAAGATCGGATCAGGTTAAGGCACTTTTCAGGGTTGAAATGTGGCTTCCCGGCCTTCTAACTCCAATGAAGGCTTCAACTCCGGAGCACTAAAACGGCTGTGGAGCAGGCTCTGGAGCACCTAGAGGCTCGCGGGTTGGCTTGCATTTCTCAGGGGAACCTCCTCTTTCCAACGCCGTTTTCCGCGAGAAGATCGGAGCAGGTTAAGGCACTTTAAGGCCATATAGGGTCTATTGAACCCAGCATTAAATACAGTTTGAAGGAAAATAAAATGCGTTTATGGAAGTACACCCTGTACATCCACGGAGCGCTTTGTGCTTATTGACATGTGATTTTGGGCGTGTCTTTGTCCCATCATCCCTTTGACTCACTGTGTTGATTGCCAACCAGAGACACCTGTCACTTGCCGTGCCACCATGCATTTAAAGCGGGTTGCAGCCAGCCCTGCATTCTCTGCTGGTCTTCGAACGATGCAAGAGTACGATTATGAGCTCCGAAACGGCTACCTGTCCTGTTTGTTTGAAGGATTACGCCGATTTACCGAACCACCCTGAAGCGGTCTCATCAGGTGAAGAATGTGACAGAGCGAGGCTCCTGTTGAACTTCGGCTCCGGCCGAGTCAACATCCGCAAAGACCATGCCCCGTCTCCGGCTGTGCGCTCCAGGGCACCAGGCTTGACAAGCACCTGCGTGATGGACACCCAGAGCTGGATAAAGAGTCCGTTTCTGCCCTTCGTCAAGGTTCGCAGAAGACCCTGACCTTAAGGTTGCTATCAGAGCTGCGCTCGTCCCAGCCCATTGTGCCTCTATCGACCACACTAGACATTGAGGAGGTGGGTGAGCCGTGCCTCCCGGCACCAGAGGTAGATGTGGAGGTCTGCAGCCCCGAAAAGTGTTCTCTACTCCGGCTAGAGAATTACAAAACTCAAACGTTGCCTGGAGATGAGGGATAAAGAGGCTGCTTTGACAGTAAAACGCCTCGAGAAAATGAGTAAGAAGCTGCGTCTTTTCTACTCTCAGCGAGCTGAAGCACAGGGTGATGAGGCCGGGCAGAGTGTGGCGCAGCCTGGCTCCGGGCAGAGTGTGGAGCAGCCTGGCTACGGAGACGAAGACGAATATGAAGAGGGAGCAGGTGCGGAGGTTAGCTCATCCATCTTCAACGGTGCCGGGCGAGGGGCCCTCGATGACCCGCCTGAAACTTCCACCGACACTCGGTAAGAAACAAGACACTTCTCTGGCTCTCTCCGGGCTTACTTTTGAATGTGATCAAGCCGTATGAGAGTGCTTATTGTGGGCTAATTTCGTTTCAGAGCGGTTCCTGGAGGAGTACACAAAATTCCAAGCGGGCACCTCACCCACTTTTAAAAAGAAAGAAAATGCTCTTTCAAAAGAGAGCCGAGTGAGGTCATTTCTCTCATTCCTCTCAGTGGGAAAAAAGAACACCTCCGACTGGGTTTTCTTGTACGACATGGATGGTATTCGGAGGTACGTCGACCACCTGCGCACCGAGGGCAAAGCGATTACGACTATCGATTTCTACATTAGGAACATTGCTCAATTCTGCAGCTACCTCCAGGAAACACCGCCAGTTGAGTGCAACCTCTCAACGTCCCAACTCATCAGCGTGGTGAGGTGTCTTAAAGCCACTCTCCGTGGGCTCGGGGCCTCTGTGGTGACGCATCAGCTGCGTCATAAGACGATAAAGATGAACAGAATTGTCCCTGGAAGCTGCCTGCGGAGGTGCCAGGATAAGTGTCGGGATATTATCCCCACTTTACTGGGTAAGAGAGAGCATGACTAGGCCATGCAGCGCCCGTGTGTGTGTTGTTAATGCTGTATTTTACCCTGTCTTCAGAGCAACTGGAGACCGATGGCAACGACTTTAAAGCCAGGTGCGCTTTCTACGGCTACTTCGCGGCCTACATAGTCTCGATTTATGGGCACCGCCCAGGTGTTCTGACAAACATGACGGTTGACGAGGTGGACCAGGCCAAAGAACAACCGCTCCTTGATGGGGACGAGGGCTACGTGATCTCGGTGAAGGACCACAAGACCAACCGAGACTTTGGGTATGCACAGATCTATCTAACGTTCGATGAGTTCTCCTGGGTTGAGAAGTGGTTGGCTATCCGGGCGCGCTTCAGGCCCCAAACCAACCTGGTTCTAATCAGCACCGGCTCTGGGACCGTTAAAAACCTCGTCCGATACATGCAGAAGGCGTGGGGGGAGATGGGCCTTCCTGGGAAGCCCACCTTCATCGACCTGCGCACTGCTGTCGCAGGCCACGTGAGTACGGTGATAAAGCACTTCTTATTCTAGAGGACCAGGGCTCCCAGAAATAACTTAGAAAATAAATCCTGTCTTCTCTTCTGTTCTCAGGCAAAAAACTACCACACACCCGATGTTCGAACGGAAGTGGCCAGGTTCATGTGTCACAACACGGGGACAGCAGACCGCTTCTATGCCCTGGCTCTTGATAGGAACCAGGCTAAAGAGATGAGAGGGCGGTTTGAGGCCGTCACTGAGTGCTCATCTGCCCCTGCGACCGCCCCTGTTGAGCAGTTTCAATAAAAACTTTGAAAAATACAACTCGTTGTCTGACTGACTTGAATGCAGGAGAAGGTCCTGTGACCGGGTCAATCTACTGTGAGCTAGGGAACGCCGTCCACTCTGCATAGCCACGGGGCTGATTTTCTGGGGTTCAGTGAACTGACTTGGTCCTGTGGCCAACAGCCAGGCCGCCACGAGACTGACATAAGTCATGCCCGGTTGAAAGCCACTATTCTGGGGTTCAGTGAACTGACTTGGTCCTGTGGCCAACAGCCAGGCCGCCATGAGACTGACATAAGTCATGCCCGGTTGAAAGCCACTATTCTGGGGTTCAGTGAACTGACTTGGTCCTGTGGCCAACAGCCAGGCCGCCATGAGACTGACATAAGTCATGCCCGGTTGAAAGCTACTATTCTGGGGTTCAGTGAACTGACTTGGTCCTGTGGCCAACAGCCAGGCCGCCATGAGACTGACATAAGTCATGCCCGGTTGAAAGCCACTATTCTGGGGTTCAGTGAACTGACTTGGTCCTGTGGCCAACAGCCAGGCCGCCATGAGACTGACATAAGTCATGCCCGGTTGAAAGCCACTATTCTCGGATTAATACGTTAAATGAGACCCTCTGTGGTCCTCAGTGAGCTCCATGGTGAGTGGGGACCCCCCTGGAGGACCAAGACCTTTAGCCGGACTTAGTAGACCTGGTCTGGGTCTAGCTGAGTGACTAAGACCCCCCTAGAGGACCAAGACCTTTAGCCGGACTTAGTAGACCATGTCTGGGTACCCCAGAGTGACTGAGACCCCCCTAGTGGACCAAGACCTTTAGCCGGACTTAGTAGACCTGGTCTGGGTCTAGCTGAGTGACTAAGACCCCCCTAGAGGACCAAGACCTTTAGCCGGACTTAGTAGACCATGTCTGGGTACCCCAGAGGGACTGAGACCCCCCCATGAGACCAAGGCCAGTACCCAGGCTTGGTGGTCCTGGTCTGGGTACCCCAGAGGGACTGAGACCCCCCCACAAGACCAAGACCAGTACCCAGGCTTTGGTGGTCCTGGTCTGGGTCTGTGTGAGTGACTGAGACCCCCTTCAGGACCAAGGCCAGTACCCAGGCTTGGTGGTCCTTCTCTGGGTCTGTGTGAGTGACTGAGACCCCCTACAGGACCAAGACCAGTACCCAGGCTTTGGTGGTCCTGGTCTGGGTACCTTTGAGTGACTGAGACCCCCCCATGAGACCCAGACCAGTACCCAGACTTGGTGGTCCTTCTCTGGGTCTGTGTGAGTGACTGAGACCCCCTTCAGGACCAAGGCCAGTACCCATGCTTGGTGGTCCTTCTCTGGGTCTGTGTGAGTGACTGAGACCCCCTACAGGATCAAGACCAGTACCCAGGCTTGGTGGTCCTGGTCTGGGTACCCCAGAGGGACTGAGACCCCCCCATGAGACCAAGACCAGTACCCAGACTTGGTGGTCCTTCTCTGGGTCTGTGTGAGTGACTGAGACCCCCTTCAGGACCAAGGCCAGTACCCAGGCTTTGGTGGTCCTGGTCTGGGTACCCCAGAGTGACTGAGACCCCCCCACAAGACCAAGACCAGTACCCAGGCTTGGTGGTCCTGGTCTGGGTACCCCAGAGGGACTGAGACCCCCCCACAAGACCAAGACCAGTACCCAGGCTTTGGTGGTCCTGGTCTGGGTCTGTGTGAGTGACTGAGACCCCCTACAGGACCAAGACCAGTACCCAGGCTTGGTGGTCCTGGTCTGGGTACCCCAGAGGGACTGAGACCCCCCATGAGACCCAGACCAGTACCCAGACTTAGTAGACCTGGTCTGGGTACCATAGAGGGACTGAGACCCCCCATGAGACCAAGACCAGTACCCAGACTTAGTAGACCTGGTCTGGGTACCATACAGGGACTGAGACCCCCCATGAGACCAAGACCAGTACCCAGACTTAGTAGACCTGGTCTGGGTACCATACAGGGACTGAGACCCCCCATGAGACCAAGACCAGTACCCAGACTTAGTAGACCTGGTCTGGGTACCATAGAGGGACTGAGACCCCCCCCATGAGACCAAGACCAGTACCCAGACTTAGTAGACCTGGTCTGGGTACCATAGAGGGACTGAGACCCCCCCATGAGACCAAGACCAGTACCCAGACTTAGTAGACCTGGTCTGGGTACCATAGAGGGACTGAGACCCCCCATGAGACCCAGACCAGTACCCAGACTTAGTAGACCTGGTCTGGGTACCATAGAGGGACTGAGACCCCCCCATGAGACCAAGACCAGTACCCAGACTTAGTAGACCTGGTCTGGGTACCATAGAGGGACTGAGACCCCCCCATGAGACCAAGACCAGTACCCAGACTTAGTAGACCTGGTCTGGGTACCATACAGGGACTGAGACCCCCCATGAGACCAAGACCAGTACCCAGACTTAGTAGACCTGGTCTGGGTACCATAGAGGGACTGAGACCCCCCCATGAGACCAAGACCAGTACCCAGACTTAGTAGACCTGGTCTGGGTACCATAGAGGGACTGAGACCCCCCATGAGACCCAGACCAGTACCCAGACTTAGTAGACCTGGTCTGGGTACCATAGAGGGACTGAGACCCCCCATGAGACCCAGACCAGTACCCAGACTTAGTAGACCTGGTCTGGGTACCATAGAGGGACTGAGACCCCCCATGAGACCCAGACCAGTACCCAGACTTAGTAGACCTGGTCTGGGTACCATAGAGGGACTGAGACCCCCCATGAGACCCAGACCAGTACCCAGACTTAGTAGACCTGGTCTGGGTACCATAGAGGGACTGAGACCCCCCCATGAGACCAAGACCAGTACCCAGACTTAGTAGACCTGGTCTGGGTACCATAGAGGGACTGAGACCCCCCCATGAGACCAAGACCAGTACCCAGACTTAGTAGACCTGGTCTGGGTACCATACAGGGACTGAGACCCCCCATGAGACCAAGACCAGTACCCAGACTTAGTAGACCTGGTCTGGGTACCATAGAGGGACTGAGACCCCCCCATGAGACCAAGACCAGTACCCAGACTTAGTAGACCTGGTCTGGGTACCATAGAGGGACTGAGACCCCCCATGAGACCCAGACCAGTACCCAGACTTAGTAGACCTGGTCTGGGTACCATAGAGGGACTGAGACCCCCCATGAGACCCAGACCAGTACCCAGACTTAGTAGACCTGGTCTGGGTACCATAGAGGGACTGAGACCCCCCCATGAGACCAAGACCAGTACCCAGACTTAGTAGACCTGGTCTGGGTACCATAGAGGGACTGAGACCCCCCCATGAGACCAAGACCAGTACCCAGACTTAGTAGACCTGGTCTGGGTACCATAGAGGGACTGAGACCCCCCCATGAGACCAAGACCAGTACCCAGACTTAGTAGACCTGGTCTGGGTACCCCAGAGGGACTGAGACCCCCCCATGAGACCAAGACCAGTACCCAGACTTAGTAGACCTGGTCTGGGTACCCCAGAGGGACTGAGACCCCCCATGAGACCAAGACCAGTACCCAGACTTAGTAGACCTGGTCTGGGTACCATAGAGGGACTGAGACCCCCCCATGAGACCAAGACCAGTACCCAGACTTAGTAGACCTGGTCTGGGTACCCCAGAGGGACTGAGACCCCCCATGAGACCAAGACCAGTACCCAGACTTAGTAGACCTGGTCTGGGTACCCCAGAGGGACTGAGACCCCCCCCATGAGACCAAGACCTTTACCCGGACTTAGTAGACCTGGTCTGGGTACCCCAGAGGGACTGGGACCCCCCTACATGACCCAGACCTTTACCCGGACTTAGTAGACCTGGTCTGGGTACCCCAGAGGGACCTGGACCCCCTACAGGACCAAGGCCAGCAGCCAGACCTCCTCTCACTCGCTGCTCAGCCCCCACCTTTTTTTTCGCCATATTTCGGAGGAAATCCCCCCTCCCTCAGGAAGAAAAAACTTTAACTTTTTTCAAAATGGAAAAAGTGATGAAAATCAGACAGAGTCCACTATTCTAGAGTACCAGGGCTCCGAGATAGTTAGAGAACCAGGGGTCCGAGATCTAGATAACCAGGGGCACGAGAGTTAGAGAACCAGGGGCGCCAGAGTTCTAGAGAACCAGGGGCACGAGAGTTAGAGAACCAGGGGCGCGAGAGTTAGAGAACCAGGGGCGCGAGAGTCCTAGAGCACCAGGGGCGCGAGAATCGGAGTTAGAGAACCAGGGGCGCGAGATTCGGAGCACCAGGGGCACGAGAATCGGAGTTAGAGAACCAGGGGCGCGAGATTCAGAGTACCAGGGGCACGAAACGGAGTGTAAGATAACAGACCGAAGATTACCTTTTTCATTATTTTACATTGACACACTTTGGTACGGTGCGACAAAATTACCTCTCGCACGTTTTGAGAAACCCAGTTTTCAGAAAAAGGCTTACCATGAGCTTTACACAGGAATTGATGCCCACGATGAGTGAAGGCAGGTCGGATGGTCTGGGCGGCCATAGAGGGTCCATGTCCTGGATAAAAAACACTTTGGTGAAAAATAAAAGGCGTTTGTGGAGGTACGCCTGTACATGCACGGATCCTTCTGGGATTTTGCAGAGCTTTTCTGGGCATGGAGGGCGGCCGCGCGCGGTGTGTGGCGGGACCCGCGGAGCTTTTTTTGACAGTTTTGGCACTTTTTGGAGCACGCAGCGGGCGTCCCGCGGAGCGAGGTGCGTTTTCTCTGATCATTTTTGGGACACAATCTGACCCACAGGCCCCCTCCGGACGGTCCCACGGATGAATAAAAAGCACTTTTGGAAAAAGAACCGAGTCATTTTGACGTCTTTTTGGAGAAGAGTAACTTCTCGCTGCGGTGAGGTGCATTGCAAGTGAGCTAGGTCGGGCATGAACTGGACCCGCAGACCCCCTCCGGACCGCCCCCCCGATGAATAAAAACCAGTTTGCCCGAAAAAGAGTCTTTATTTTCAGCCGTTTTTGGCACTTTTGCTCATGGCAGCGGAGGCTCCGCTCCGAGTGAGCTACACTTTGACGAAAAAAGAGAGGGACACACCTGTTTGTCCGTGCAGACCGATTGGCATACGTGACCCGCCATCGGAGGGCCCCCGCCGGCCGGCCTCGTGCCGGTGTTCTGGTGGGCGGTTCCTCCGGACCGCGGGTTCGCCTCTAGGCCCGGGAGGAGCAATGGCCCATTGAAGCGAGACCGAGACGACCCGTCTGACCCAGCAGTCCTGCCACGGAGCTCGCCGCCCTGTCGCAGTCTCCCATTCCAGCGGGAGACAGGCGCAGTGTCGCAGCGTGCCTCCGCTGAACAGGTTTCTCAAACCCTTCCTCGTCGAGCGAAAGCCGATGGCCCCCATGCGCTTCGCTCCGCTCCGTGCCTCCCCCGCCCGGGACTCGGAGGGAGCTGGCCACCCCCCAGCCACACTGGGCCGACGGCGGGCGTCCGCCTCGGCCGGTGACGAAGGGCTACCTGGTTGATCCTGTCAGTAGCATATGCTTGTCTCAAAGATTAAGCCATGCAAGTCTAAGTACACACGGCCGGTACAGTGAAACTGAGAATGGCTCATTAAATCAGTTATGGTTCCTTTGATCGCTCTAACGTTACTTGGATAACTGTGGCAATTCTAGAGCTAATACATGCAAACGAGCGCTGACCTCCGGGGATGCGTGCATTTATCAGATCCAAAACCCATGCGTGGTTGCCCTCCGGGGCGCCACGGCAGCTTTGGTGACTCTGGATAACCTCGAGCCGATCGCTGGCCCCCGTGGCGGCGACGTCTCATTCGAATGTCTGCCCTATCAACTTTCGATGGTACTTTCTGTGCCTACCATGGTGACCACGGGTAACGGGGAATCAGGGTTCGATTCCCGGAGAGGGAGCCTGAGAAACGGCCAGACATCCAAGGAAGGCAGCAGCACGCAAGTTACCCACTGAGGTAGTGACGAAAAATAACAATACGAAGCGTTTACTTTGAAAAAAGTCATATGCTTGTCGGAACGATCTCAGCCCGCGTGGGCTCGAGGAATCACGGTTCGATTCCCGGAGAGGGAGCCTGAGAAACGGCCAGACATCCAAGGAAGGCAGCAGCACGCAAGTTACCCACTGAGGTAGTGACGAAAAATAACAATACGAAGCGTTTACTTTGAAAAAAGTCATATGCTTGTCGGAACGATCTCAGCCCGCGTGGGCTCGAGGAATCACGGTTCGATTCCCGGAGAGGGAGCCTGAGAAACGGCCAGACATCCAAGGAAGGCAGCAGCACGCAAGTTACCCACTGAGGTAGTGACGAAAAATAACAATATGAAGCGTTTACTTTGAAAAAATCATATGCTTGTCGGAAAGATCTCAGCCCGCGTGGGCTCGAGGAATCAGGGTTCGATTCCGGAGTCAAACCCAGCCGGGTTAGCGTCACTGGGCCGACGGCGGGCGTCCACCTCGGCCGGTGACCCAATAACCCATTTCTAGAGGACCAGGGGTACGGGGGGTACTTCATCCAGCAGCAGAGGTGCGTTGGGGACGGAGGTGATCCGTCTTAGAGTCTCTCAGGTCGGCCTCTCACAGTGAGAGGTCGGTCTCTCTTCAAACATAACTTCATCCAGCAGCAGAGGTGCGTTGGGGACGGAGGTGATCCGTCTTAGAGTCTCTCAGGTCGGCCTCTCACAGTGAGAGGTCGGCCAAAAACAACTTAGTTGTACTTAGAAAAAAAAAAAACTTGGAAAATAAATGAAATATTTTTTTGGAAAAATTAATAAAAATTATTTAGATAACCAGGGGCGCGAAAAAAAACTTATAAAAAAATTCTTAATATTGTCTAGAGTACCAGGGGCACGAGAAAACACTTAGAAAAAAATCGCTACATATTATTTTTATTTAGATAACCAGGGGTGCGAGAAAACACTTAGAAAAAAAACCATGAAAATGTTAGTCAGATAACCAGGGGCACGAGATAGTTCTAGATAACCAGGGGCACGAGATAGTTCTAGATAACCAGGGGCACGAAACTCCAGGGCGGCGGAACTTGGGTTTTAACCCAGGGGTGGGGGCTTAAGAGTGGGTCCACGGGGTCGGAGGGTGAGCCGGGTCACTGGGGGAGCTCCGGAGGTAGGGTCTGGTCCAAGGGGGGGTCACTTAGCATCCAGGCTATGCCGGGTTTGAGTGCTCCAAAGTGGGGTGTGGTGAGTGCAGTGTGTGCCTGGGACTCAGAGCAGGGACTCTGAGTGAGTGTTTCCCCACAGAATGGTGATGTCCTCCAGGTGAGAAAGTGCCCTCCCTCCCTCCCTCCAGAGTCAGCTCTGGTGGGAGGGAGGGAGGGCTTTTTTTTTGTTCTCTGCCCCGGAAAAGATGCAGGTGATCGGCTGTGTGTGTGTGTGTGCCCTCCCTCTCTTCCTCCAGAGTCAGCTCTGGTGGGAGTGAGGGAGGGCTTTTTTTTTGTTTATCAGTATTCAATATGTGGGTTGAGATGTCTAATGATACCCTCTGTGGTCCTCCATGGTGAAGAGGACTAGTGTGCATCCCTAATAAAGTGTTCAATATGTGGGTTGAGATGTCTAATGAGACCCTCTGTGGTCCTCAGTGAGCTCCATGGTGAAGATGACCAGTGTGCATCCCTAATAAAGTGTTCAATATGTGGGTTGGCATGTCTAATGAGACCCTCTGTGGTCCTCAGTGAGCTCCATGGTGTAGATGACCAGTGTGCATCCCTAATAAAGTGTTCAATATGTGGGTTGAGATGTCTAATGAGACCCTCTGTGGTCCTCAGTGAGCTCCATGGTGTAGATGACCAGTGTGCATCCCTAATAAAGTGTTCAATATGTGGGTTGAGATGTCTAATGATACCCTCTGTGGTCCTCCATGGTGAAGAGGACCAGTGTGCATCCCTAATAAAGTGTTCAATATGTGGGTTGACATGTCTAATGAGACCCTCTGTGGTCCTCAGTGAGCTCCATGGTGTAGATGACCAGTGTGCATCCCTAATAAAGTGTTCAATATGTGGGTTGGCATGTCTAATGAGACCCTCTGTGGTCCTCAGTGAGCTCCAAACATGTACCCATGGGTCTTGTGGTGCATTTTGCCATCTCTAGACCGACTTTGCGGCCTTCAAACGCGGCCTCTGAAGTCTGAATGGAATCCAAGTTGCAGTCAGTCGAATTGAATTCATAGCCTGGTAGAGGGCTCCATCTTGTGGCGAAATCCGGGCATTACAAATTGAGCTTTTAATGCACTGACCTCTGCAAACCTGACCCGCCGACTGCGCTCTACAGCGGCCGCCGAGCAGGCTGTGGAGCACCTAGAAGCCTGCGGGTTGGCTTCCCGTCTTCAGGGGAAGCTCTTCTTTCCAACGCCGTTTTCCGCGAGAAGATTGGAGCAGGGTACCCCGTGGTTCCAGGCCTGCTAACAGCGAAAGGTCAAAGGTCAGATGGCCTCCAAAGCCCTGAGCTCCCCAGCTAGAGGGAGTGTCTTCTGGGTCTGTCTGAGTGAGTGTGAGACCCCCCCACGAGACCCAGACCAGTACCCGGACTTGGTGGTCCTGGTCTGGGTCTGTGTGAGTGACTGAGACCCCCCATGAGACCCAGACCAGTACCCAGGCTTGGTGGTCCTGGTCTGGGTCTGTGTGAGTGACTGAGACCCCCTACAGGACCAAGGCCAGTACCCGGACTTAGTAGACCTGGTCTGGGTACCAGAGAGGGACTGAGACCCCCCTACAGGACCCAGACCTTTACCCGGACTTAGTAGACCTGGTCTGGGTACCAGAGAGGGACTGAGACCCCCCCATGAGACCAAGACCAGTACCCAGGCTTTGGTGGTCCTGGTCTGGGTACCCCAGAGTGACTGAGACCCCCCATGAGACCCAGACCTTTACCCGGACTTAGTAGACCTGGTCTGGGTCCAGCTGAGTGACTGAGACCCCCTTCAGGACCAATGCCAGTACCCAGGCTTGGTGGTCCTTCTCTGGGTACCCCAGAGGGACTGAGACCCCCCCATGAGACCAAGACCAGTACCCAGACTTGGTGGTCCTTCTCTGGGTACCCCAGAGGGACTGAGACCCCCCCACAAGACCAAGACCAGTACCCAGGCTTTGGTGGTCCTGGTCTGGGTACCTCTGAGTGACTGAGACCCCCCCATGAGACCAAGACCAGTACCCAGACTTGGTGGTCCTTCTCTGGGTCCAGCTGAGTGACTGAGACCCCCTTCAGGACCAAGGCCAGTACCCAGGCTTGGTGGTCCTTCTCTGGGTACCCCAGAGGGACTGAGACCCCCCCATGAGACCAAGACCAGTACCCAGACTTGGTGGTCCTTCTCTGGGTACCCCAGAGGGACTGAGACCCCCCCACAAGACCAAGACCAGTACCCAGGCTTTGGTGGTCCTGGTCTGGGTACCTCTGAGTGACTGAGACCCCCCCATGAGACCAAGACCAGTACCCAGACTTGGTGGTCCTTCTCTGGGTCCAGCTGAGTGACTGAGACCCCCTTCAGGACCAAGGCCAGTACCCAGGCTTGGTGGTCCTTCTCTGGGTACCCCAGAGGGACTGAGACCCCCCCATGAGACCAAGACCAGTACCCAGACTTGGTGGTCCTTCTCTGGGTACCCCAGAGGGACTGAGACCCCCCCATGAGACCAAGACCAGTACCCAGACTTGGTGGTCCTTCTCTGGGTACCCCAGAGGGACTGAGACCCCCCCACAAGACCAAGACCAGTACCCAGGCTTTGGTGGTCCTGGTCTGGGTACCTCTGAGTGACTGAGACCCCCCCATGAGACCAAGACCAGTACCCAGACTTGGTGGTCCTTCTCTGGGTCCAGCTGAGTGACTGAGACCCCCTTCAGGACCAAGGCCAGTACCCAGACTTGGTGGTCCTTCTCTGGGTACCCCAGAGGGACTGAGACCCCCCCATGAGACCCAGACCAGTACCCAGGCTTGGTGGTCCTGGTCTGGGTACCTCTGAGTGACTGAGACCCCCCCATGAGACCAAGACCAGTACCCAGACTTGGTGGTCCTTCTCTGGGTATGTGTGAGTGACTGAGACCCCCTTCAGGACCAAGGCCAGTACCCAGGCTTGGTGGTCCTTCTCTGGGTCTGTGTGAGTGACTGAGACCCCCTACAGGACCAAGACCAGTACCCAGGCTTTGGTGGTCCTGGTCTGGGTACCCCAGAGGGACTGAGACCCCCCCATGAGACCCAGACCAGTACCCAGACTTAGTAGACCTGGTCTGGGTACCATAGAGGGACTGAGACCCCCCCATGAGACCAAGACCAGTACCCGGACTTGGTGGTCCTGGTCTGGGTCTGTGTGAGTGACTGAGACCCCCCATGAGACCCAGACCAGTACCCAGGCTTGGTGGTCCTGGTCTGGGTCTGTGTGAGTGACTGAGACCCCCCATGAGACCCAGACCAGTACCCAGACTTGGTGGTCCTTCTCTGGGTACCCCAGAGGGACTGAGACCCCCCATGAGACCCAGACCAGTACCCAGACTTGGTGGTCCTTCTCTGGGTACCCCAGAGGGACTGAGACCCCCCATGAGACCAAGACCAGTACCCAGGCTTTGGTGGTCCTGGTCTGGGTACCTCTGAGTGACTGAGACCCCCCCATGAGACCAAGACCAGTACCCAGACTTGGTGGTCCTTCTCTGGGTCCAGCTGAGTGACTGAGACCCCCTTCAGGACCAAGGCCAGTACCCAGGCTTGGTGGTCCTTCTCTGGGTACCCCAGAGGGACTGAGACCCCCCCATGAGACCAAGACCAGTACCCGGACTTAGTAGACCTGGTCTGGGTCCAGCTGAGTGACTGAGACCCCCTTCAGGACCAAGGCCAGTACCCAGGCTTGGTGGTCCTTCTCTGGGTACCCCAGAGGGACTGAGACCCCCCCCATGAGACCAAGACCTTTACCCGGACTTAGTAGACCTGGTCTGGGTACCCCAGAGGGACTGGGACCCCCCCTACAGGCACTTTCCAGGGTTGATATTAATGCTCTATTTGTGCCTTGGCACTTTAAACATGTACCCATGGGTCTTGTGGTGCATTTTGCCATCTCTAGACCGACTTTGCGGCCTTCAAACGCGGCCTCTGAAGTCTGAATGGAATCCAAGTTGCAGTCAGTCGAATTGAATTCATAGCCTGGTAGAGGGCTCCATCTTGTGGCGAAATCCGGGCATTACAAATTGAGCTTTTAATGCGCTGACCTCTGCAAACCTGACTCGCCGACAGCGCTCTACAGCGGCCGCCGAGCAGGCTGTGGAGCACCTAGAAGCCTGCGGGTTGGCTTCCCGTCTTCAGGGGAAGCTCTTCTTTCCAACGCCGTTTTCCGCGAGAAGATCGGATCAGGTTAAGGCACTTTTCAGGGTTGAAATGTGGCTCCCGGCCTTCTAACTCCAATGAAGGCTTCAACTCCGGAGCACTAAAACGGCTGTGGAGCAGGCTCTGGAGCACCTAGAGGCTCGCGGGTTGGCTTGCATTTCTCAGGGGAACCTCCTCTTTCCAACGCCGTTTTCCGCGAGAAGATCGGAGCAGGTTAAGGCACTTTAAGGCCATATAGGGTCTATGAACCAGCATTAAATACAGTTTGAAGGAAAATAAAATGCGTTTATGGAAGTACACCCTGTACATCCACGGAGCGCTTTGTGCTTATTGACATGTGATTTTGGGCGTGTCTTTGTCCCATCATCCCTTTGACTCACTGTGTTGATTGCCAACCAGAGACACCTGTCACTTGCCGTGCCACCATGCATTTAAAGCGGGTTTGCAGCCAGCCCTCATTCTCTGCTGGTCTTCGAACGATGCAAGAGTACGATTATGAGCTCCGAAACGGCTACCTGTCCTGTTTGTTTGAAGGATTACGCCGATTTACCGAACCACCTGAAGCGGTCTCATCAGGTGAAGAATGTGACAGAGCGGAGGCTCCTGTTGAACTTCGGCTCCGGCCGAGTCAACATCCGCAAAGAACCATGCCCCGTCTCCGGCTGTGCGCTCCAGGGCACCAGGCTTGACAAGCACCTGCGTGATGGACACCCAGAGCTGGATAAAGAGTCCGTTTCTGCCCTTCGTCAAGGTTCGCAGAAGACCCTGACCTTAAGGTTGCTATCAGAGCTGCGCTCGTCCCAGCCCATTGTGCCTCTATCGACCACACTAGACATTGAGGAGGTGGGTGAGCCGTGCCTCCCGGCACCAGAGGTAGATGTGGAGGTCTGCAGCCCCGAAAAGTGTTCTCTACTCCGGCTAGAGAATACAAAACTCAAACGTTGCCTGGAGATGAGGGATAAAGAGGCTGCTTTGACAGTAAAACGCCTCGAGAAAATGAGTAAGAAGCTGCGTCATTTCTACTCTCAGCGAGCTGAAGCACAGGGTGATGAGGCCGGGCAGAGTGTGGCGCAGCCTGGCTCCGGGCAGAGTGTGGAGCAGCCTGGCTACGGAGACGAAGACGAATATGAAGAGGGAGCAGGTGCGGAGGTTAGCTCATCCATCTTCAACGGTGCCGGGCGAGGGGCCTCGATGACCCGCCTGAAACTTCCACCGACACTCGGTAAGAAACAAGACTTCTCTGGCTCTCTCCGGGCTTACTTTTGAATGTGATCAAGCCGTATGAGAGTGCTTATTGTGGGCTAATTTCGTTTCAGAGCGGTTCCTGGAGGAGTACACAAAATTCCAAGCGGGCACCTCACCCACTTTTAAAAAGAAAGAAAATGCTCTTTCAAAAGAGAGCCGAGTGAGGTCATTTCTCTCATTCCTCTCAGTGGGAAAAAAGAACACCTCCGACTGGGTTTTCTTGTACGACATGGATGGTATTCGGAGGTACGTCGACCACCTGCGCACCGAGGGCAAAGCGATTACGACTATCGATTTCTACATTAGGAACATTGCTCAATTCTGCAGCTACCTCCAGGAAACACCGCCAGTTGAGTGCAACCTCTCAACGTCCCAACTCATCAGCGTGGTGAGGTGTCTTAAAGCCACTCTCCGTGGGCTCGGGGCCTCTGTGGTGACGCATCAGCTGCGTCATAAGACGATAAAGATGAACAGAATTGTCCCTGGAAGCTGCCTGCGGAGGTGCCAGGATAAGTGTCGGGATATTATCCCCACTTTACTGGGTAAGAGAGAGCATGACTAGGCCATGCAGCGCCCGTGTGTGTGTTGTTAATGCTGTATTTTACCCTGTCTTCAGAGCAACTGGAGACCGATGGCAACGACTTTAAAGCCAGGTGCGCTTTCTACGGCTACTTCGCGGCCTACATAGTCTCGATTTATGGGCACCGCCCAGGTGTTCTGACAAACATGACGGTTGACGAGGTGGACCAGGCCAAAGAACAACCGCTCCTTGATGGGGACGAGGGCTACGTGATCTCGGTGAAGGACCACAAGACCAACCGAGACTTTGGGTATGCACAGATCTATCTAACGTTCGATGAGTTCTCCTGGGTTGAGAAGTGGTTGGCTATCCGGGCGCGCTTCAGGCCCCAAACCAACCTGGTTCTAATCAGCACCGGCTCTGGGACCGTTAAAAACCTCGTCCGATACATGCAGAAGGCGTGGGGGGAGATGGGCCTTCCTGGGAAGCCCACCTTCATCGACCTGCGCACTGCTGTCGCAGGCCACGTGAGTACGGTGATAAAGCACTTCTTATTCTAGAGGACCAGGGCTCCCAGAAATAACTTAGAAAATAAATCCTGTCTTCTCTTCTGTTCTCAGGCAAAAAACTACCACACACCCGATGTTCGAACGGAAGTGGCCAGGTTCATGTGTCACAACACGGGGACAGCAGACCGCTTCTATGCCCTGGCTCTTGATAGGAACCAGGCTAAAGAGATGAGAGGGCGGTTTGAGGCCGTCACTGAGTGCTCATCTGCCCCTGCGACCGCCCCTGTTGAGCAGTTTCAATAAAAACTTTGAAAAATACAACTCGTTGTCTGACTGACTTGAATGCAGGAGAAGGTCCTGTGACCGGGTCAATCTACTGTGAGTGGATTATCGTCGGCTTGTTGCGTTTTTTCCGGGAAGGTCGCAGAGACTTGAAACTCGACTCCCCCACTATAATGGCCAATGCGATTCCAATGGTACTATCCGCGAGCTAATAGGACCATGGCAAGGCACTTTTCTGAGAATGAGTCATTTTGCTAATTGAGCTTCTAACACCTTTGTTTGATATTCAAATGAGGTCAGGTGTTGATGGGTGAGTGGTTGAGGTAGGGGGAAAGGGATTGGGAAAGTCGCTCCTGGAATAGTTCATATGCAAGAATATACACATCAACTGAGGCGAAACACTGCTAACTCAAGATGGTTCAAATGAGTCTATCTCAAGGTTCTATGCTCTGATCCTCAGGTTCTGAGAAATAAATAATGAGATCAATCTTGCTCTGACATCAGGGTTCTATGCTTTGATCTCAAGGTTCTATGCTCTGACATCAGGGTTCTATGCTTTGATCCCAAGGTTCTATGCTCTGATCCTCAGGTTTGAAGAGAGAAATAATGAGATACATCAGGCTTCTATGCTTTGATCTCAAGGTGCCATGCTCTGATCCTCAGGTTCTAAAAAAAGAAAGAAAGAGATACATCTTTACTTAACTAGATGCCTGACCATGGCGCCTGACCATGGAGGCCTGGGGCGGGTGTTGCTAAGCAGCTGCCGCTGCTCTGCCTAATTGAAAGAACTGCACCATGACCAGTGAGAACGGTCCCAGGAGGTCGGCTCAGGACGCAAACCCTTTGTGGTCATCGCTTCTCGGCCTTTTGGCTAAGATCAAGTGTAGTATCTGTTCTTATCAGTTTAATATCTGATATGTCCTCTATACGAGGATGTCTTATTAAGCAGATTTTTAGCCTTGGGAGATGAAATAGGAGCTTGCTCTGTTCACTCCACGCATCGACCCGGTATTGCAGTATTGCTGGGAACGGTGCACCCTTCAAATGCCTTGTGGACAACAAAACACCAATCCGATGGAGCAGTCTGTCGTTGACTTTGATTCTGTCATCAACGATACAAGTCTCAGTCGCTGTCGGTCTTCAGGACATGTGTCAAACAAAGGGCCTGTGTACCTGTTACTGATGCCCCTCTCTCTATTGGAAGGGACACAGACTGTGCAATGGACACTGTTGCTCTCTTTAAAATGTGGGAACGCCCTCTTTAAAATATGGGCGTGGTAATGGGTGTGGCCTGTTGTTTTGAACACAGCACGTCAACCGAGGCTTACCGTGAGACATTTGACTGGGACGACTACATTACCTGCTGCTCTTGACAAGAGGGCAGTACTTACTTTGGTTTCTCTTCATAACGCACAAGTCTTTCGCCTTTTACTAAAGACTTCCGTGGAGAGGAACACCAATGAGTTGAACCTATTTTTGACAGGCTTTGCCATTCGGCTGAGCCTTGTGCATTTGTGAAAATAAAATAAAGAGACAGTTTCTAAGACTAAGTTGTATGCTCTGACATCAGGGTTCTATGCTTTGATCTCACGGTTCTATGCTCTGATCCTGAGGTTCTAAGAAAGAAAGAATGAGATAAATATTGCTCTGATTCTGTGCAGTGATCTCAAGGTTCTATGCTTTGATCCCAAGGTTCTATGCTCAGGTTAACGGTCATTTGGGGGGCGATGACTTCCAGGGCATGCTTTGTCATACTTTACCCAGGTTTGAGGTCACGTTCTCTGGGTAAAGGTTGGGGAAATGCCCCTATAAAAGTGCATGGGACTCTGGGTCAGAGTCAGGGGAAGTAACAGGGACACTGGGGAACTGAAGGGTCATTTGGAGGAAGATGACTTCCAGGGCACTCGTGGTCTGACTTTACCCAGGCTTGAGGTCACTTTCTCTGGGTAAAGGTTGGGGAAATGCCCCTATAAAAGTGCATGGGACTCTGGGTCAGAGTCAGGGGAAGTAACAGGGACACTGGGGAACTGGAGGGTCATTTGGAGGGAGATGGCTTCCAGGGCACACATTGGCTAACTTTACCCAGGAATAAGGTCACCTTCTCTGGGTAAAAGTTGGGGTCATGTGACCCCCTTGAACCACCTCTGGAGCTCACCCCCCTAACCCGGCTCACCCTCCGACCCCGTGGACCCACACTTAAGCACACCCCCTGAGTTAAAACCCCCTGTGCGCTTGTTTTAAAGTCCTGTGCCCCTGGTTCTCTAGAGTAAAGAAAGTCCGGGACCATGGATACAAAGAAAAGTGCTAGATGTTAGATGTATGCCCTTGGTTAGGTTGATAGGTGAGTGGTTGAGGGATTGGGATTGGGAAAGTCACTCCCGGAATAGTTTATATGCAGAACATACACAATAAACTGAGTGAAAACATCGCTAACTCAAGATGGTTCAGATGAGTCTCTCTCGGGATGCGAACCGGCAACCATTGGAACCGGCGTTTTTTTCTGAAGGTCGCAGAGACTTGAAAGTCAACTCCCCCCAGTACAATGGCCGACGCGATTCCAACGGTACTACCGGCGAGCTAATCGGACCGTGCTAACCCGAGATGGTTCAGATGAGTCTCTCTCGGGTTGCGAACCGCCAACCACTGGCACCGGGTTTAAGCTAATGCCCTGCGCTTAGACCACTAGGCTAGCGGGGAAACGATGGAACCCGGAATCTGGAAATAGGTCTTTTATAACGGTCATTGGACCCAGGCTACTTGAAACTGGGCTTTTGGATGAGTGGATTATCGTCGGCTTGTTGCGTTTTTTCCGGGAAGGTCGCAGAGACTTGAAACTCGACTCCCCCACTATAATGGCCAATGCGATTCCAATGGTACTATCCGCGAGCTAATAGGACCATGGCAAGGCACTTTTCTGAGAATGAGTCATTTTGCTAATTGAGCTTCTAACACCTTTGTTTGATATTCAAATGAGGTCAGGTGTTGATGGGTGAGTGGTTGAGGTAGGGGGAAAGGGATTGGGAAAGTCGCTCCTGGAATAGTTCATATGCAAGAATATACACATCAACTGAGGCGAAACACTGCTAACTCAAGATGGTTCAAATGAGTCTATCTCAAGGTTCTATGCTCTGATCCTCAGGTTCTGAGAAATAAATAATGAGATCAATCTTGCTCTGACATCAGGGTTCTATGCTTTGATCTCAAGGTTCTATGCTCTGACATCAGGGTTCTATGCTTTGATCCCAAGGTTCTATGCTCTGATCCTCAGGTTTGAAGAGAGAAATAATGAGATACATCAGGCTTCTATGCTTTGATCTCAAGGTGCCATGCTCTGATCCTCAGGTTCTAAAAAAAGAAAGAAAGAGATACATCTTTACTTAACTAGATGCCTGACCATGGCGCCTGACCATGGAGGCCTGGGGCGGGTGTTGCTAAGCAGCTGCCGCTGCTCTGCCTAATTGAAAGAACTGCACCATGACCAGTGAGAACGGTCCCAGGAGGTCGGCTCAGGACGCAAACCCTTTGTGGTCATCGCTTCTCGGCCTTTTGGCTAAGATCAAGTGTAGTATCTGTTCTTATCAGTTTAATATCTGATATGTCCTCTATACGAGGATGTCTTATTAAGCAGATTTTTAGCCTTGGGAGATGAAATAGGAGCTTGCTCTGTTCACTCCACGCATCGACCCGGTATTGCAGTATTGCTGGGAACGGTGCACCCTTCAAATGCCTTGTGGACAACAAAACACCAATCCGATGGAGCAGTCTGTCGTTGACTTTGATTCTGTCATCAACGATACAAGTCTCAGTCGCTGTCGGTCTTCAGGACATGTGTCAAACAAAGGGCCTGTGTACCTGTTACTGATGCCCCTCTCTCTATTGGAAGGGACACAGACTGTGCAATGGACACTGTTGCTCTCTTTAAAATGTGGGAACGCCCTCTTTAAAATATGGGCGTGGTAATGGGTGTGGCCTGTTGTTTTGAACACAGCACGTCAACCGAGGCTTACCGTGAGACATTTGACTGGGACGACTACATTACCTGCTGCTCTTGACAAGAGGGCAGTACTTACTTTGGTTTCTCTTCATAACGCACAAGTCTTTTGCCTTTTACTGAAGACTTCCGTGGAGAGGAACACCAATGAGTTGAACCTATTTTTGACAGGCTTTGCCGTTCGGCTGAGCCTTGTGCATTTGTGAAAATAAAATAAAGAGACAGTTTCTAAGACTAAGTTGTATGCTCTGACATCAGGGTTCTATGCTTTGATCTCACGGTTCTATGCTCTGATCCTGAGGTTCTAAGAAAGAAAGAATGAGATAAATATTGCTCTGATTCTGTGCAGTGATCTCAAGGTTCTATGCTTTGATCCCAAGGTTCTATGCTCAGGTTAACGGTCATTTGGGGGGCGATGACTTCCAGGGCATACTTTGTCATACTTTACCCAGGTTTGAGGTCACGTTCTCTGGGTAAAGGTTGGGGAAATGCCCCTATAAAAGTGCATGGGACTCTGGGTCAGAGTCAGGGGAAGTAACAGGGACACTGGGGAACTGAAGGGTCATTTGGAGGAAGATGACTTCCAGGGCACTCGTGGTCTGACTTTACCCAGGCTTGAGGTCACTTTCTCTGGGTAAGGGTTGGGGAAATGCCCCTATAAAAGTGCATGGGACTCTGGGTCAGAGTCAGGGGAAGTAACAGGGACACTGGGGAACTGGAGGGTCATTTGGAGGGAGATGGCTTCCAGGGCACACATTGGCTAACTTTACCCAGGAATGAGGTCACCTTCTCTGGGTAAAAGTTGGGGTCATGTGACCCCCTTGAACCACCTCTGGAGCTCACCCCCCTAACCCGGCTCACCCTCCGACCCCGTGGACCCACACTTAAGCACACCCCCTGAGTTAAAACCCCCTGTGCGCTTGTTTTAAAGTCCTGTGCCCCTGGTTCTCTAGAGTAAAGAAAGTCCGGGACCATGGATACAAAGAAAAGTGCTAGATGTTAGATGTATGCCCTTGGTTAGGTTGATAGGTGAGTGGTTGAGGGATTGGGATTGGGAAAGTCACTCCCGGAATAGTTTATATGCAGAACATACACAATAAACTGAGTGAAAACATCGCTAACTCAAGATGGTTCAGATGAGTCTCTCTCGGGATGCGAACCGGCAACCATTGGAACCGGCGTTTTTTTCTGAAGGTCGCAGAGACTTGAAAGTCAACTCCCCCCAGTACAATGGCCGACGCGATTCCAACGGTACTACCGGCGAGCTAATCGGACCGTGCTAACCCGAGATGGTTCAGATGAGTCTCTCTCGGGTTGCGAACCGCCAACCACTGGCACCGGGTTTAAGCTAATGCCCTGCGCTTAGACCACTAGGCTAGCGGGGAAACGATGGAACCCGGAATCTGGAAATAGGTCTTTTATAACGGTCATTGGACCCAGGCTACTTGAAACTGGGCTTTTGGATGAGTGGATTATCGTCGGCTTGTTGCGTTTTTTCCGGGAAGGTCGCAGAGACTTGAAACTCGACTCCCCCACTATAATGGCCAATGCGATTCCAATGGTACTATCCGCGAGCTAATAGGACCATGGCAAGGCACTTTTCTGAGAATGAGTCATTTTGCTAATTGAGCTTCTAACACCTTTGTTTGATATTCAAATGAGGTCAGGTGTTGATGGGTGAGTGGTTGAGGTAGGGGGAAAGGGATTGGGAAAGTCGCTCCTGGAATAGTTCATATGCAAGAATATACACATCAACTGAGGCGAAACACTGCTAACTCAAGATGGTTCAAATGAGTCTATCTCAAGGTTCTATGCTCTGATCCTCAGGTTCTGAGAAATAAATAATGAGATCAATCTTGCTCTGACATCAGGGTTCTATGCTTTGATCTCAAGGTTCTATGCTCTGACATCAGGGTTCTATGCTTTGATCCCAAGGTTCTATGCTCTGATCCTCAGGTTTGAAGAGAGAAATAATGAGATACATCAGGCTTCTATGCTTTGATCTCAAGGTGCCATGCTCTGATCCTCAGGTTCTAAAAAAAGAAAGAAAGAGATACATCTTTACTTAACTAGATGCCTGACCATGGCGCCTGACCATGGAGGCCTGGGGCGGGTGTTGCTAAGCAGCTGCCGCTGCTCTGCCTAATTGAAAGAACTGCACCATGACCAGTGAGAACGGTCCCAGGAGGTCGGCTCAGGACGCAAACCCTTTGTGGTCATCGCTTCTCGGCCTTTTGGCTAAGATCAAGTGTAGTATCTGTTCTTATCAGTTTAATATCTGATATGTCCTCTATACGAGGATGTCTTATTAAGCAGATTTTTAGCCTTGGGAGATGAAATAGGAGCTTGCTCTGTTCACTCCACGCATCGACCCGGTATTGCAGTATTGCTGGGAACGGTGCACCCTTCAAATGCCTTGTGGACAACAAAACACCAATCCGATGGAGCAGTCTGTCGTTGACTTTGATTCTGTCGTCAACGATACAAGTCTCAGTCGCTGTCGGTCTTCAGGACATGTGTCAAACAAAGGGCCTGTGTACCTGTTACTGATGCCCCTCTCTCTATTGGAAGGGACACAGACTGTGCAATGGACACTGTTGCTCTCTTTAAAATGTGGGAACGCCCTCTTTAAAATATGGGCGTGGTAATGGGTGTGGCCTGTTGTTTTGAACACAGCACGTCAACCGAGGCTTACCGTGAGACATTTGACTGGGACGACTACATTACCTGCTGCTCTTGACAAGAGGGCAGTACTTACTTTGGTTTCTCTTCATAACGCACAAGTCTTTCGCCTTTTACTAAAGACTTCCGTGGAGAGGAACACCAATGAGTTGAACCTATTTTTGACAGGCTTTGCCATTCGGCTGAGCCTTGTGCATTTGTGAAAATAAAATAAAGAGACAGTTTCTAAGACTAAGTTGTATGCTCTGACATCAGGGTTCTATGCTTTGATCTCACGGTTCTATGCTCTGATCCTGAGGTTCTAAGAAAGAAAGAATGAGATAAATATTGCTCTGATTCTGTGCAGTGATCTCAAGGTTCTATGCTTTGATCCCAAGGTTCTATGCTCAGGTTAACGGTCATTTGGGGGGCGATGACTTCCAGGGCATGCTTTGTCATACTTTACCCAGGTTTGAGGTCACGTTCTCTGGGTAAAGGTTGGGGAAATGCCCCTATAAAAGTGCATGGGACTCTGGGTCAGAGTCAGGGGAAGTAACAGGGACACTGGGGAACTGAAGGGTCATTTGGAGGAAGATGACTTCCAGGGCACTCGTGGTCTGACTTTACCCAGGCTTGAGGTCACTTTCTCTGGGTAAAGGTTGGGGAAATGCCCCTATAAAAGTGCATGGGACTCTGGGTCAGAGTCAGGGGAAGTAACAGGGACACTGGGGAACTGGAGGGTCATTTGGAGGGAGATGGCTTCCAGGGCACACATTGGCTAACTTTACCCAGGAATAAGGTCACCTTCTCTGGGTAAAAGTTGGGGTCATGTGACCCCCTTGAACCACCTCTGGAGCTCACCCCCCTAACCCGGCTCACCCTCCGACCCCGTGGACCCACACTTAAGCACACCCCCTGAGTTAAAACCCCCTGTGCGCTTGTTTTAAAGTCCTGTGCCCCTGGTTCTCTAGAGTAAAGAAAGTCCGGGACCATGGATACAAAGAAAAGTGCTAGATGTTAGATGTATGCCCTTGGTTAGGTTGATAGGTGAGTGGTTGAGGGATTGGGATTGGGAAAGTCACTCCCGGAATAGTTTATATGCAGAACATACACAATAAACTGAGTGAAAACATCGCTAACTCAAGATGGTTCAGATGAGTCTCTCTCGGGATGCGAACCGGCAACCATTGGAACCGGCGTTTTTTTCTGAAGGTCGCAGAGACTTGAAAGTCAACTCCCCCCAGTACAATGGCCGACGCGATTCCAACGGTACTACCGGCGAGCTAATCGGACCGTGCTAACCCGAGATGGTTCAGATGAGTCTCTCTCGGGTTGCGAACCGCCAACCACTGGCACCGGGTTTAAGCTAATGCCCTGCGCTTAGACCACTAGGCTAGCGGGGAAACGATGGAACCCGGAATCTGGAAATAGGTCTTTTATAACGGTCATTGGACCCAGGCTACTTGAAACTGGGCTTTTGGATGAGTGGATTATCGTCGGCTTGTTGCGTTTTTTCCGGGAAGGTCGCAGAGACTTGAAACTCGACTCCCCCACTATAATGGCCAATGCGATTCCAATGGTACTATCCGCGAGCTAATAGGACCATGGCAAGGCACTTTTCTGAGAATGAGTCATTTTGCTAATTGAGCTTCTAACACCTTTGTTTGATATTCAAATGAGGTCAGGTGTTGATGGGTGAGTGGTTGAGGTAGGGGGAAAGGGATTGGGAAAGTCGCTCCTGGAATAGTTCATATGCAAGAATATACACATCAACTGAGGCGAAACACTGCTAACTCAAGATGGTTCAAATGAGTCTATCTCAAGGTTCTATGCTCTGATCCTCAGGTTCTGAGAAATAAATAATGAGATCAATCTTGCTCTGACATCAGGGTTCTATGCTTTGATCTCAAGGTTCTATGCTCTGACATCAGGGTTCTATGCTTTGATCCCAAGGTTCTATGCTCTGATCCTCAGGTTTGAAGAGAGAAATAATGAGATACATCAGGCTTCTATGCTTTGATCTCAAGGTGCCATGCTCTGATCCTCAGGTTCTAAAAAAAGAAAGAAAGAGATACATCTTTACTTAACTAGATGCCTGACCATGGCGCCTGACCATGGAGGCCTGGGGCGGGTGTTGCTAAGCAGCTGCCGCTGCTCTGCCTAATTGAAAGAACTGCACCATGACCAGTGAGAACGGTCCCAGGAGGTCGGCTCAGGACGCAAACCCTTTGTGGTCATCGCTTCTCGGCCTTTTGGCTAAGATCAAGTGTAGTATCTGTTCTTATCAGTTTAATATCTGATATGTCCTCTATACGAGGATGTCTTATTAAGCAGATTTTTAGCCTTGGGAGATGAAATAGGAGCTTGCTCTGTTCACTCCACGCATCGACCCGGTATTGCAGTATTGCTGGGAACGGTGCACCCTTCAAATGCCTTGTGGACAACAAAACACCAATCCGATGGAGCAGTCTGTCGTTGACTTTGATTCTGTCATCAACGATACAAGTCTCAGTCGCTGTCGGTCTTCAGGACATGTGTCAAACAAAGGGCCTGTGTACCTGTTACTGATGCCCCTCTCTCTATTGGAAGGGACACAGACTGTGCAATGGACACTGTTGCTCTCTTTAAAATGTGGGAACGCCCTCTTTAAAATATGGGCGTGGTAATGGGTGTGGCCTGTTGTTTTGAACACAGCACGTCAACCGAGGCTTACCGTGAGACATTTGACTGGGACGACTACATTACCTGCTGCTCTTGACAAGAGGGCAGTACTTACTTTGGTTTCTCTTCATAACGCACAAGTCTTTCGCCTTTTACTAAAGACTTCCGTGGAGAGGAACACCAATGAGTTGAACCTATTTTTGACAGGCTTTGCCATTCGGCTGAGCCTTGTGCATTTGTGAAAATAAAATAAAGAGACAGTTTCTAAGACTAAGTTGTATGCTCTGACATCAGGGTTCTATGCTTTGATCTCACGGTTCTATGCTCTGATCCTGAGGTTCTAAGAAAGAAAGAATGAGATAAATATTGCTCTGATTCTGTGCAGTGATCTCAAGGTTCTATGCTTTGATCCCAAGGTTCTATGCTCAGGTTAACGGTCATTTGGGGGGCGATGACTTCCAGGGCATGCTTTGTCATACTTTACCCAGGTTTGAGGTCACGTTCTCTGGGTAAAGGTTGGGGAAATGCCCCTATAAAAGTGCATGGGACTCTGGGTCAGAGTCAGGGGAAGTAACAGGGACACTGGGGAACTGAAGGGTCATTTGGAGGAAGATGACTTCCAGGGCACTCGTGGTCTGACTTTACCCAGGCTTGAGGTCACTTTCTCTGGGTAAAGGTTGGGGAAATGCCCCTATAAAAGTGCATGGGACTCTGGGTCAGAGTCAGGGGAAGTAACAGGGACACTGGGGAACTGGAGGGTCATTTGGAGGGAGATGGCTTCCAGGGCACACATTGGCTAACTTTACCCAGGAATAAGGTCACCTTCTCTGGGTAAAAGTTGGGGTCATGTGACCCCCTTGAACCACCTCTGGAGCTCACCCCCCTAACCCGGCTCACCCTCCGACCCCGTGGACCCACACTTAAGCACACCCCCTGAGTTAAAACCCCCTGTGCGCTTGTTTTAAAGTCCTGTGCCCCTGGTTCTCTAGAGTAAAGAAAGTCCGGGACAATAGATACACAGAAAAGTGTTAGATGTTAGAGCCCTTGGCTAGGTTGATAGGTGAGTGGTTGAGGGATAGGGATTGGGGAAGTCACTCCTGGAATAGTTCATATGCAAGAATATACACATCAACTGAGGCGAAACACTGCTAACTCAAGATGGTTCAAATGAGTCTATCTCAAGGTTCTATGCTCTGATCCTCAGGTTCTGAGAAATAAATAATGAGATCAATCTTGCTCTTACATCAGGGTTCTATGCTTTGATCTCAAGGTTCTATGCTCTGACATCAGGGTTCTATGCTTTGATCCCGAGGTTCTTATGCTCTGATCCTCAGGTTTGAAGAGAGAAATATTGAGATACATCTTGCTCTGACATCAGGCTTCTATGCTTTGATCTCAAGGTGCCATGCTCTGATCCTCAGGTTCTAAAAAAAGAAAGAAAGAGATACATCTTTACTTTACTAGATGCCTGACCATGGAGCCTGACCATGGAGGCCTGGGGCGGGTGTTGCTAAGCAGCTGCCGCTGCTCTGCCTAATTGAAAGAACTGCACCATGACCAGTGAGAACGGTCCCAGGAGGTCGGCTCAGGACGCAAACCCTTTGTGGTCATCGCTTCTCGGCCTTTTGGCTAAGATCAAGTGTAGTATCTGTTCTTATCAGTTTAATATCTGATATGTCCTCTATACGAGGATGTCTTATTAAGCAGATTTTTAGCCTTGGGAGATGAAATAGGAGCTTGCTCTGTTCACTCCACGCATCGACCCGGTATTGCAGTATTGCTGGGAACGGTGCACCCTTCAAATGCCTTGTGGACAACAAAACACCAATCCGATGGAGCAGTCTGTCGTTGACTTTGATTCTGTCATCAACGATACAAGTCTCAGTCGCTGTCGGTCTTCAGGACATGTGTCAAACAAAGGGCCTGTGTACCTGTTACTGATGCCCCTCTCTCTATTGGAAGGGACACAGACTGTGCAATGGACACTGTTGCTCTCTTTAAAATGTGGGAACGCCCTCTTTAAAATATGGGCGTGGTAATGGGTGTGGCCTGTTGTTTTGAACACAGCACGTCAACCGAGGCTTACCGTGAGACATTTGACTGGGACGACTACATTACCTGCTGCTCTTGACAAGAGGGCAGTACTTACTTTGGTTTCTCTTCATAACGCACAAGTCTTTCGCCTTTTACTGAAGACTTCCGTGGAGAGGAACACCAATGAGTTGAACCTATTTTTGACAGGCTTTGCCGTTCGGCTGAGCCTTGTGCATTTGTGAAAATAAAATAAAGAGACAGTTTCTAAGACTAAGTTGTATGCTCTGACATCAGGGTTCTATGCTTTGATCTCACGGTTCTATGCTCTGATCCTGAGGTTCTAAGAAAGAAAGAATGAGATAAATATTGCTCTGATTCTGTGCAGTGATCTCAAGGTTCTATGCTTTGATCCCAAGGTTCTATGCTCAGGTTAACGGTCATTTGGGGGGCGATGACTTCCAGGGCATACTTTGTCATACTTTACCCAGGTTTGAGGTCACGTTCTCTGGGTAAAGGTTGGGGAAATGCCCCTATAAAAGTGCATGGGACTCTGGGTCAGAGTCAGGGGAAGTAACAGGGACACTGGGGAACTGAAGGGTCATTTGGAGGAAGATGACTTCCAGGGCACTCGTGGTCTGACTTTACCCCAGGCTTGAGGTCACTTTCTCTGGGTAAGGGTTGGGGAAATGCCCCTATAAAAGTGCATGGGACTCTGGGTCAGAGTCAGGGGAAAGTAACAGGGACACTGGGGAACTGGAGGGTCATTTGGAGGGAGATGGCTTCCAGGGCACACATTGGCTAACTTTACCCAGGAATGAGGGTCACCTTCTCTGGGTAAAAGTTGGGGTCATGTGGACCCCCTTGAACCACCTCTGGAGCTCACCCCCCTAACCCGGCTCACCCTCGACCCCGTGGACCCACACTTAAGCACACCCCCTGAGTTAAAACCCCCTGTGCGCTTGTTTTAAAGTCCTGTGCCCCTGGTTCTCTAGAGTAAAGAAAGTCCGGGACCATGGATACAAAGAAAAGTGCTAGATGTTAGATGTATGCCCTTGGTTAGGTTGATAGGTGAGTGGTTGAGGGATTGGGATTGGGAAAGTCACTCCCGGAATAGTTTATATGCAGAACATACACAATAAACTGAGTGAAAACATCGCTAACTCAAGATGGTTCAGATGAGTCTCTCTCGGGATGCGAACCGGCAACCATTGGAACCGGCGTTTTTTTCTGAAGGTCGCAGAGACTTGAAAGTCAACTCCCCCCAGTACAATGGCCGACGCGATTCCAACGGTACTACCGGCGAGCTAATCGGACCGTGCTAACCCGAGATGGTTCAGATGAGTCTCTCTCGGGTTGCGAAACCGCCAACCCACTGGCACCGGGTTTAAGCTAATGCCCTGCGCTTAGACCACTAGGCTAGCGGGGAAACGATGGAACCCGGAATCTGGAAATAGGTCTTTTATAACGGTCATTGGACCCAGGCTACTTGAAACTGGGCTTTTGGATGAGTGGATTATCGTCGGCTTGTTGCGTTTTTTCCGGGAAGGTCGCAGAGACTTGAAACTCGACTCCCCCACTATAATGGCCAATGCGATTCCAATGGTACTATCCGCGAGCTAATAGGACCATGGCAAGGCACTTTTCTGAGAATGAGTCATTTTGCTAATTGAGCTTCTAACACCTTTGTTTGATATTCAAATGAGGTCAGGTGTTGATGGTGTGAGTGGTTGAGGTAGGGGGAAAGGGATTGGGAAAGTCGCTCCTGGAATAGTTCATATGCAAGAATATACACATCAACTGAGGCGAAACACTGCTAACTCAAGATGGTTCAAAATGAGTCTATCTCAAGGTTCTATGCTCTGATCCTCAGGTTCTGAGAAATAAATAATGAGATCAATCTTGCTCTGACATCAGGGTTCTATGCTTTGATCTCAAGGTTCTATGCTCTGACATCAGGGTTCTATGCTTTGATCCCAAGGTTCTATGCTCTGATCCTCAGGTTTTGAAGAGAGAAATAATGAGATACATCAGGCTTCTATGCTTTGATCTCAAGGTGCCATGCTCTGATCCTCAGGTTCTAAAAAAAGAAAGAAAGAGATACATCTTTACTTAACTAGATGCCTGACCATGGCGCCTGACCATGGAGGCCTGGGGCGGGTGTTGCTAAGCAGCTGCCGCTGCTCTGCCTAATTGAAAGAACTGCACCATGACCAGTGAGAACGGTCCCAGGAGGTCGGCTCAGGACGCAAACCCTTTGTGGTCATCGCTTTCTCGGCCTTTTGGCTAAGATCAAGTGTAGTATCTGTTCTTATCAGTTTAATATCTGATATGTCCTCTATACGAGGATGTCTTATTAAGCAGATTTTTAGCCTTGGGAGATGAAATAGGAGCTTGCCTCTGTTCACTCCACGCATCGACCCGGTATTGCAGTATTGCTGGGAACGGTGCACCCTTCAAATCCTTGTGGACAACAAAACACCAATCCGATGGAGCAGTCTGTCGTTGACTTTGATTCTGTCATCAACGATACAAGTCTCAGTCGCTGTCGGTCTTCAGGACATGTGTCAAACAAAGGGCCTGTGTACCTGTTACTGATGCCCCTCTCTCTATTGGAAGGGACACAGACTGTGCAATGGACACTGTTGCTCTCTTTTAAAATGTGGGAACGCCCTCTTTAAAATATGGGCGTGGTAATGGGTGTGGCCTGTTGTTTTGAACACAGCACGTCAACCGAGGCTTACCGTGAGACATTATGACTGGGACGACTACATTACCTGCTGCTCTTGACAAGAGGGCAGTACTTACTTTGGTTTCTCTTCATAACGCACAAGTCTTTCGCCTTTTACTGAAGACTTCCGTGGAGAGGAACACCAATGAGTTGAACCTATTTTTGACAGGCTTTGCCGTTCGGCTGAGCCTTGTGCATTTGTGAAAATAAAATAAAGAGACAGTTTCTAAGACTAAGTTGTATGCTCTGACATCAGGGTTCTATGCTTTGATCTCACGGTTCTATGCTCTGATCCTGAGGTTCTAAGAAAGAAAGAATGAGATAAATATTGCTCTGATTCTGTGCAGTGATCTCAAGGTTCTATGCTTTGATCCCAAGGTTCTATGCTCAGTGTTAACGGTCATTTGGGGGGCGATGACTTCCAGGGCATACTTTGTCATACTTAACCCAGGTTTGAGGGTCACGTTCTCTGGGTAAAGGTTGGGGAAATGCCCCTATAAAAGTGCATGGGACTCTGGGTCAGAGTCAGGGGAAGTAACAGGGACACTGGGGAACTGAAGGGTCATTTGGAGGAAGATGACTTCCAGGGCACTCGTGGTCCTGACTTTACCCAGGCTTGAGGTCACTTTCTCTGGGTAAGGGTTGGGGAAATGCCCCTATAAAAGTGCATGGGACTCTGGGTCAGAGTCAGGGGAAGTAACAGGGACACTGGGGAACTGGAGGGTCATTTGGAGGGAGATGGCTTCCAGGGCACACATTGGCTAACTTTACCCAGGAATGAGGTCACCTTCTCTGGGTAAAAAGTTGGGGGTCATGTGACCCCCTTGAACCACCTCTGGAGCTCACCCCCCTAACCCGGCTCACCCTCCGACCCCGTGGACCCACACTTAAGCACACCCCCTGAGTTAAAACCCCCTGTGCGCTTGTTTTAAAGTCCTGTGCCCCTGGTTCTCTAGAGTAAAGAAAGTCCGGGACCATGGATACAAAGAA
>JBAMJR010000896.1:7500-17500 GCA_038501785.1 Myoxocephalus aenaeus
CAAAGAAACAAAGAGACAAAGAGACAAAACTACAGGCCAGCTGACTGGTGGTTTTTGCGTAACAATGTAGTTTCCACTCAGTTTTGGGATACAGATATTCCAGATTTATAAATGTGGAGCTCTCAGCTGATTCATAACGAACACCGTGGTGCCAGTATTGATGTTTCTGAACAGATATTGGTGAAACACACAGAAGAACGTTCTGGTAGAGAAACGGGAGGAAAAGAAGAAAAGACAAACACACACCGAGAGGAGGATGATGAAGAGGAGGAGGAGAGGAGGATGACGAGGCAGCTCCTCAGGAGGAAGAAGACACAAGGAGGAGCAGAGAGGAGGTGCAGCGCGACAGCCAGCGCTGACCTTTGACCCCTGACAGACACACAGAACAGGAAGCTGTGTGTCTCTGGCGGGTTCTCAGGTTTCTGATTTGACTGCTGTGATTGGCCGGGTGAGAACATGGGAGGAGCTCCAAGATCTGCTTAGTCCCCACATGAGGACACCGGCATGCTAACATGCTAACAATATGCTACGTGATTCTCTTCAGGACCTGACAACAGGAAACACCTGTGGAACCGCTTAAGGACGCCTGGATTCCATTCATGTGAAGTGGTTAGTGTGTTTAAATGTGTTTAAATGTTTAAATGTTTAAATGTTTAAAGTGTGTTTAAGTGTTTAACATGTGTTAAAGTGTGTTTAAATGTTCAAAGTGTGTTAAAGTTTCTTTAAATGTTTAAATGTGTCGGCAGAGAGTGCTGTAAAAAAAATCTATAAAATAATCGCAAAAGTCAACTTTTGGAGAAACGCAACCTGAGGTCTCACAACGATCGCACAACGGGTTCTCAGATGAAACCGGAGCTGTGAGTCACCGGGAAGCCGCTTGATGGACCATCAACTGACACCTTAACTGATTTCCACAATGCCTGATGTGGTGTAAATCAAACGCACCCCTGTGGAGACAGCTTGTCCAGCCAGCCGCTGATGATGGGCGGCGCCCTCTCCGTCAGCGAGGTGTAGCTGGCGTAGGGGGAGATGGTCAGGTCCTCGTCGGCCTCCGAGGCGAAGGTGTGTGTCGGCAGCGAGAGGTAGCGGAGGGCGGGTGGAGGTTCCCCCACGGTGCTGTAGCCCCGAGAGTCTCCAGAGGGAGGCGCCTGAGCCGAGCGCCTCGTCCAGGAGAACCTCTGCAGCCTGCGGCAGAAACACAGCTCAGTGCCTTCTGCTGCTTCACAGGATCAGGGTTCACACACATTCTGACCAATGGAGTCATGACTTTTCCAGGACTTTAAACCAAATGTCCATGACCAACATTTAGTGAAATCTGGGTGTAAACAGTAAAAAGTGAGTAAATGTAGTATTTAAACTAACAATGAGAATACAAAGCATACAGTAAACCTTAAATGACTCAAATGAATGAGACAATAGTTTGATTAAAAGAATAAACATTTATATAGATGCCTGTATGTATGCCTGCTTATATTCTGAGTCTTTCTTTTAAAAGCATATTCATTATTTCAAACTCAGCGTAAATGAACGACATGAACACATGAATATAACACATTTACATGACTTTTACAAAACTTTGGGGATTTTATTTTTTTAAGGACTTTTCCAGGCCTGGAAATAACCATTTTAAAATTCCTTGACTTTCCAGGTTTTCCATGACTGTAACAACCCTGCAGGATGAACTTTGAGCTCAGTTTAACTTTCAGCAGCAGCTTTAAGAAGTCTGTCTGGAGAGAAGCTCCACAAGGTCAAGTGGGCCAGGTACAGAACCGACAATATGCAGATGATAGCATGGTATATATTCCATGATGAAAGCAGACACAACTATTATATTGAGATAAATCATTGCTGTCTCACTATCAATATAAACCCTGTGTGTTTTATTTCTGTAATCTTTATGTGTAATTCTGATTATGTTGCTGTCGTGCAGTGTTCTCTTCATGGGCAGACATCAGGGTCTTACCCATGATCCTCTGCATGTTTGTCCTCCCCCGTCCTCGTCTCTCTGTCCTCCAGTCGGCTTCTTTCATTCTGCAGGATACAACATTTAAAGAGCACATTTCTCATCAACATATTACAAGTTTAAACCCAACCAGCTCCAAGTGGGGGTTCACTTATGGTGGCTCCTCCCACATGCAGCTGGAGCAGGACGTCCTCCTCTCAGTCTCCAAACGCCTCCACCTGGATGGAGCGTTCATGGTGTCCATGTCAGAAGCAATTTAACGGCTCATCCTTGATCTAATTTGTCTGTGATATTATGATGAAGCACATGTTAAGCTATTCATCACATCTTATAGACCATATTTCAGTTACATTTAGCTGATCCTTCTCCACCTGGGCTTCATCAGCCAGTGTCTTTTGAGACAAGGAAGACAGACAGAAAGGGAGATAACGAGCTGTGTGTCTTCTGTCTCACCTCACAGGGATGTGGATTCCTTCTGGTTTGGAAGACGGTTTCACAGTAAGGGCTGATCTCCTCCTCAGGGTCGTCTGTTGAAGCTGTTGAACAGAAAACGCTGAGTTACCTGGGAACTGCAGCCCGGATGGGGTTTGGGTTAGGGTTAGGGTTTAGGGTTAGGGAGAGGGAAAATAAAACTTCTACTCACCAAAGGGGTGAGCGGACAGCACGGGCACACAAGTAACTTTGTATCCCTCTTCTTCCTCACAATAAAATATTCTTTACTCCGATTCATTCAAACCGCTGGATCATATTGTTTTTCATTTCTGGATCCAGCGGCTTTCAGTGGCACACCTTTGGGCTATGGATTCAAGGCCCGAAATCCTAAGATTTTCTTTTCCATGCTGTCTCAAATGCGAGTAAAGTTGTGTCACTTTATCCTGGCGATCTATCAAGTAAATATGTTGCTTCAGCCGTAGTAATATCGTATTTTTGGTCTGGCCAACATATAGCTTCCCGCAAGCTTGACTCTCTATCCCATAAACTAGGTTGGAGGAACCTATATGGAATGACTGCAAAATGGGGGCTCTTAGGCCAAAATGCTGGTTAGTAATATATTTAATAACCAATGTGTATTCCTTGTAGGTTTTCTACTATTCAAGGAGGCATGAACCAAGAGGTCGTTGAGGTTTGTATTCATTTTAAAAGCCGATATGATTTTAAAATCTAACAAGGGCTCCACAACACTGGGGTTAGGGTTAGGGTTTAGGGTTAGGGGTGGACCTGTGACCCCAAACTGACTCTGCTTTGCTTCTTGAACCACACAGTAATCAAACCAATAAAGGCCAAAATGAACAGGACCCAGATTCACATGGTGGTTATGTAAATGTAATTCATTCTGTACTCACCTCTGGCTGATCCTGAAGAGTTGTTACTTAAAGTGCTGCCACTGAAAACACACAAACAATAAATAAGCATTCAGTAAGTGTCTTATAGGCGAGCTCCGGTGATTCAAAGTCACTTTAGTAGTTGAATCACAGAATGACTTGTGGACATATCCTGACTTGTAGTCGTCTGAGGTCGAGCTACAGAAACACTGGATCCACTGGATTGTGTGTCCCAATCCCAAACGATAAAGTTGTTCTTAATACAAGTGTTGAAGCAGTTCCCCTTAAAACCCTTAAAAAGAGGTCGGTCGGTAAGTAAATCCTTGGCCTCGGACGGCTGGTCGATCAAAGGTTGGTAGAACGTGTTGAGGCTGATAACATTTAGCTAAAAAAACAAAGTCAATGAACCTCGTTATTTGGACGCTGGTTTAGAAGCAAGTTGAGAGGGACTTACCTGTTCCTCTCAGGGTTCCTTTCAGGTGTTTGTCTCGGTGGAGTCGGAGGAGCTGACTGCTGGCTCCAGTAACTCCTCCCTTCACTGGGGGCAGTAGAACCAGGGGAAGTCCCCCAGTAGATCTCGTTGGAGACCATCTCCATCCCACCACCTCTGGGGGAACCAGGGGATCCAGAGAGCCTGCTGTTATCAAGACTACCGGGACAGGAAGTCACAGGAGGTGTCTGGTCCTGGTCCGTCCGTACAGGTGAAGAAGAGGAAGAGGAGGGTGGGGACCCCTGGAACATGGCAGAGGGGACCCCACGGTTCAGTCTCGGAGGAACTGGAGGTAACAACCGTCCAGCGTCTGACAGAGACAAGCTACGACTCGGCCTCCTCCTCTCCGTCTGACTCGGTCTTCGGCTGGACGGGGTCGACGTGTCGCTGAGCTCAGAGGTCGACCTGTCATCAGACGTGGGCGTGACCCCTGAGGTCAAACCCTCTAACACAGTAAAACAGATGGACTCCTGGGAAAGCCTCCTGGATGGGGCCGGTGCAGGGTCTGGTGTGGGACAGAAGTGGATGGGCGCTGTCCTACGGCGGTTGAAGACAGTTCTGGGTTTGGGAACTGGCTTCACCGCCGGCCTGCTGGCCTCGGAGTTGGTCAGCATGGCGCAGAGGTTCGGAGCGGAGCTGTTCCTGAACGCCTCAAAGTTCACAGGTCCTGGCGACTGACACAGCAATGTAGCACGGTGACCTCGCTCTGATGAGGGAATGTCTGTTACAGACTGACAGCGGTCACGTGGGAGATGAGCTTTCTGATTGGCTCTTTGACTCTCCATCCTCTGAACGTGATTGACCAATCGTAGGATTCTCTTCCTGTGTCCTGTGGCGGTTATTCCCAGACTGACAAAGGCATCGTGGTCCAGGTGTGAGAAGTCTCGAGCCAACAGGAGACCGGCTCGATGGAAGGTGTCCAGGTACCTGCAGTCAAAAACACAATGATACGTAAAGTGGCAAAAGTTTTTTTGCTTTAACTTATCATGAAGTGAATGTTGATTGTACAATGTCTACAGAATAATGATGCCTTAGCCCACCTGTCTATGTTAGACACTCCATGCTAACACCATAGCCCACCCTGCCTGTTAGACACTCCATGCTAACACCATAGCCCACCCTGCCTATGTTAGACATGCCATGCTAACACCATAGCCCACCCTGCCTATGTTAGACACTCCATGCTAACACCATAGCCCACCCTGCCTATGTTAGACACTCCATGCTAACACCATAGCCCACCCTGTCTATGTTAGACACTCCATGCTAACACCATAGCCCACCCTGCCTATGTTAGACACTCCATGCTAACACCATAGCCCACCGTGCCTATGTTAGACACTCCATGCTAACACCATAGCCCACCCTGCCTATGTTAGACACTCCATGCTAACACCATAGCCCACCCTGCCTATGTTAGACACTCCATGCTAACACCATAGCCCACCCTGCCTATGTTAGACACTCCATGCTAACACCATAGCCCACCCTGCCTATGTTAGACATGCCATGCTAACACCATAGCCCACCCTGCCTATGTTAGACACTCCATGCTAACACCATAGCCCACCCTGCCTATGTTAGACACTCCATGCTAACACCATAGCCCACCCTGCCTATGTTAGACACTCCATGCTAACACCATAGCCCACCCTGCCTATGTTAGACACTCCATGCTAACACCATAGCCCACCCTGCCTATGTTAGACATGCCATGCTAACACCATAGCCCACCCTGTCTATGTTAGACGCACCATGCTAACACCATAGCCACCCTGTCTATGTTAGACGCACCATGCTAACACCATAGCCACCCTGTCTATGTTAGACGCACCATGCTAACACCATAGCCCACCCTACCTATGTTAGACGCACCATGCTAACACCATAGCCCACCCTGTCTATGTTAGACGCACCATGCTAACACCATAGCCCACCCTGTCTATGTTAGACGCACCATGCTAACACCATAGCCCACCCTACCTATGTTAGACACTTCATGCTAATGCCTTAACCCACCCTGCCTATGTTAAGAGATAAGATAAGATAAGATAATCCTTTATTAGTCCCGCAGTGGGGAAATTACAGGATTACAGCAGCCTTGCTCACAAGTGAATAAAAGAATAATACAATAATACAATAGAAACAAGTAATATAAATAAATATAAGCAGTAAAACAGTAGAGAAGAATATTAATATACAGACTGAATAGAAAGTACTTAAACGTATTGCACGTAAATACACGTAATATACGTAATAATATTGCACCAGGTGAGTGATAAAGCAAAGTGAAGTAAAGTGTTCAGTTGTCAGAGTGGTCTACTGGGAGCTCAGCTGGTTGTGCAGCCTGACCGCAGCGGGAAGAAAAGACTTGTGGTTCCTCTCCCTCAGACACCGGGGATGAATCAGCCGGTGACTGAAGGAGCTGTGCAGCGCTGCTAGAGTGTCCTGCATGGGGTGGGAGGCGTGGCTTATCATGGACGAGAGCTTCGTCATCATCCTCCTGTCCCCCACCACCTCCACGGTATCCAGAGGACGCCCCAGCACGCTGCTGGCCTTCTTTACCAGCTTGTCCAGTCTCCTCCTGTCAGCTGCCGTGATGCTGCTGCTCCAGAAGACCACTCCATAAAAGATGGCTGATGCCACCACAGAGTCAAAGAAGGTCTTCAGGAGCTCCCTGCACCCCAAAAGACCTCAGTCTCCTCAGCAGAAAGAGTCTGCTCTGTCCCTTTGTATAAAGTGCGTGTACGTGGTCGGACCAGTCCAGTTTGTTGTTCAAGTGGACACCCAGGTACTTATAAGATTTGACGATCTCAATGTCCAGTCCCTGGATGCTCACCGGTACCGGAGGAGAGCACCATGCTAACACCATAGCCCACCCTACCTATGTTAGACGCTCCATGCTAATGCATTAGCCCACCCTGCCTATGTTAGATGCACCATGCTAACACCATAGCCCACCCTGCCTTTGTTAGTTGCACCATGCTAACACCATAGCCCACCCTGCCTTTGTTAGTTGCACCATGCTAACACCATAGCCCACCCTGCCTTTGTTAGTTGCACCATGCTAACACCATAGCCCACCCTGCCTATGTTAGATGCACCATGCTAACACCATAGCCCACCCTGTCTATGTTAGTTGCACCATGCTAACACCATAGCCCACCCTGTCTATGTTAGATGCACCATGCTAACACCATAGCCCACCCTGCCTTTGTTAGTTGCACCATGCTAACACCATAGCCCACCCTGCCTTTGTTAGTTGCACCATGCTAACACCATAGCCCACCCTGCCTATGTTAGTTGCACCATGCTAATGCATTAGCCCAACCTGATTGTTGATTAACACATTGTAGCCAGTTTGGAGTGACAGGTTGAATGCTAAAGCGTTAGCATTGATTGTTGTGTTTAATATTTAAATCCTCTGTTTGACCTCTGACCTCTCCAGGTGGATCGCTGTCAGAAGCGTCTCAACCGTCGTGTTCCCATCCAGCGAGGCCATGACGACCAACATGGAGTCTGGATCTGACTCGGTCTCCTCCTCGTCCAGGAAACCTCACGTCCATCACGGACTACAGCCGGGCCGGCCGGCAGCTGTCCATCTGCAGGAGACGAGGACAACGTTCACTTCACCGTCATCAGCAAACTGAAGAAAAGCTTCAATTCTCGTTTTGAGGCGATGGAACCGGAAAGTTTTTGTGATTTTTTTGAATGCAACGTTTTTATCTGTGAGCGTAAACTTTCCTGTTCTAATAATAATATAAATATTTAATACATATAATGAAAAGGGTAAACTGTAAACTGCAGCTTCTTCTGTAGCTTTTACTGCACTGAGATCTGAGACCGCATCACCGTGACCTTTGACCCCCTGGAAGTCACGCCCCCCCTCCCAGCCAACTAAAACCACAGAGCCAGAACAAAGCATGATGTCAGCGGGCGGACACAGGCGCAGGATTGTTTCTCAGCGTCTGCAGCAGGATGATGACCTTTGACCTCTGGACGGTCTGGAAACAGCATTCTGAAGGACACACACTCTGAAGAGTATTTTTATAAAACTCCTTCCACCGAGATAAGAATCAACAATAAAGCTGTAAAGTGTTACTTTGATGTTTTAAATAAAGTTTCTGTGTGAAGATAACGGAGACAGGAAGTGACACGTCTTCCTCCCACAGACCGCTTCTTCCTACATTTATATCTCACACAGAGCAAGAACAGCTATACATATCACAGCATGATCAGGACCAGAACCCAAGACCAGAACCCGGGTCCAGAACCCAGTTCAGGTGGGTCCAGTACCTGCAGTAAAAGCAGCCACACAAACCAGATTATTAAAGTTATTAAATCTTTCAACGAGTCCATCCTCAGTGTTAAGGGGCAGTGTCTTCCTCAGGGACACTTCAACATGTGAGCTATGGGGGGGCTGGGGATCGAACCGGCACACACACACACACACACACACACACACACACACACACACACACACACACACACACACAGAGTTTTTTCTTTGAAAGCCTTCCTCCTACACAAACTCCCCTCAGCTGCTGCAGACAATCCCTGTATCCTGTGTGTGTGTGTGTGTGTGTGTGTGTGTGTGTGTGTGTGTGTGTGTGTGTGTGTGTGTGTGTGTGTGTGTGTGTGTGTGTGTATATCTCTGGACTTCCTGAACAAGGTTGGAATGCGTGTGTGTTGACCTTTCCTCTGTTCTCACTCCATTCTCTTTTTATACAAAAGTTAAATATATATTTATGGAGAACTCAATAATGAATGACTGATGAATGTGTTAATGACTAATGAATCTGTTAATGACTGATGAATGTGTTAATGACTAATGAATCTGTTAATGACTGATGAATCTGTTAATGACTGATGAATGTGTTAATGACTGACTGTTGTCAGTGAGACTGATGACGTCATTAGCTTAGAGCACTGCTTCCTTTGTACCTTCACAATAAGAGCCCTAATATGAGTTTTTATCACAGATTGAGAGAAATACAAACGATACACACACACACACACACACACACACACACACACACACACACACACACACACACACACAGGACAAAGGAGGAGGAGGAAGTGAGTCACAGCAGTCACTTCCTCCTGTCGACCTTTTTCCTCCTCCAGACTTCATCTGGTCCACATAAAACCAGATCCTGTTCTCGGATCAGCCGGGGAATCATCATCATCATCATCATCATCATCATCATCCAGCTGATCCAGAATGCTGCAGCTCGTGTACTAACAAGGACTCGGAAGAGAGATCACATTACTCCTGTATTAGCTGCTCTCCACTGGCTTCCTGTAAGATCGAGAATCATATTTAAAATCCTCCTCCTCACCTATAAAGCCTTAACTGGTGATGCACCATCATATCTTAAAGAGCTTATAGTGCCATATTACCCCACCAGAGCGTTACGCTCACTGAATGCAGGGTTACTTGTGGTTCCCAGAGTCTTAAAAAGTAGAGCTTTCAGTTATCGGGCTCCTCTTCTGTGGAATCAGCTTCCACTTTCAGTCCGGGGGGCAGACACAGTCACCTCATTTAAGAGTAGACTTAAGACTTTCCTCTTTGATAGCGCTTATACTTAGGGCTGTTTCAGGCTTATAGTTAGGGCTGGCTCAGGTTTGCCCTGGTCCAGCCCCTAGATATGCTGCTATAGGCCTAGACTGCTGGGGGACATCTTAGGATACACTGAGCTCCTCTTCTCTTCCTCTTTCGCTCCTCTTCTCTTCCTCTTTCACTCCTCCTCTCCTCTTCTTTCTCTCCATCTGGATAAACTATTGTCTCTTCAATGCACATTACTAACTCTACTTTCTTTTTCCATGGATTCATGGCTGCCTGGAACCGGTCCTGCCCCGGGTCCTGCCCCGGGTCCTGTCCCCCGGGTCCTGCCGCCCCCCCACCCACCCCTCCTGCCATGGATCCATGGCTGCCTGGAACCGGTCCTGCCTGCTGCCATGGCCCTGCTGATGGAACCGGCCTGGAACCGGTCCTGCCTGCTGCCATGGCCCTTCTGATGCCCCCCTCCTCTCTACCGCCTTCTGCTTCATGGATTATCAGGATCATGGACCATGCCTAATACTCATTATATGAATAATTTCTGTCATATTCATTGAATGTGCTGTAACTACGCTATTCATTCTGGCCACATGACATCTATTGCTTCTGTCCATCAGGAGAGGGATCCTCCTCTGTTGCTCTCCCTCAGGTTTCTTCCT
>JBAMJR010000896.1:20000-52500 GCA_038501785.1 Myoxocephalus aenaeus
GACAGACTGGTGAAGACAGACTGGTGAGGACAGACTGGTGAGGACAGACTGGTGAAGACAGACTGGTGAAGACAAACTGGTGAGGACAAACTGGTGAAGACAGACTGGTGAGGACAGACTGGTGAGGACAAACTGGTGAGGACAAACTGGTGAGGACAGACTGGTGAAGACAAACTGGTGAGGACAGACTGGTGAGGACAGACTGGTGAGGACAAACTGGTGAGGACAGACTGGTGAGGACAAACTGGTGAGGACAGACTGGTGAGGACAAACTGGTGAGGACAGACTGGTGAGGACAAACTGGTGAGGACAGACTGGTGAGGACAGACTGGTGAAGACAGACTGGTGAGGACGGACTGGTGAGGACGGACTGGTGAAGACAGACTGGTGAGGACAGACTGGTGAGGACAGACTGGTAAAGACAGACTGGTGAGGACGGACTGGTGAAGACAGACTGGTGAAGACAGACTGGTGAGGACGGACTGGTGAAGACAGACTGGTGAGGACAGACTGGTGAAGACAGACTGGTGAGGACAGACTGGTGAGGACGGACTGGTGAAGACAGACTGGTGAGGACAGACTGTTCACAAGTCTGAGTTCACTACAGACCTGAAGGCAGTCTCTCTAAAACAGTTGAACCTTCTACTTCTTCTTTTATTGCAGAGACAGGAAATCAGATTCTGGGGCAACGTGATTGGATGACTGACCTGTCAATCACAGAGAACAGGCGAGAGAGAGAGAGAGAGAGGGGAAGAGAGAGAGACAGAGAGCGAGGGAGTATAATAACAAGAGAGCCTCTATTGTGACCAACAGAGGGTTCATTGTTACAGAGCTGGAACCACACTGAGACCACTGGGAACTCTGGGTAAGAGTGAGACCACTGGGAACTCTGGGTAAGAGTGAGACCACTGGGAACTCTGGGTAAGAGTGAGACCACTGGGAACTCTGGGTAAGAGTGAGACCACTGGGAACTCTGGGAACAGTAGTCATGTTTCCATGTTTCTCATTTTAAAGAATCACACAATAATACAAACCGGTGTAGTCAGGCTCTGGGACCAGAACCTCCCTCACATCAGTGACATCACATCAGTGACATCACATCAGTGACATCACCACATACTACTACTAGTACTACATCATCACTTGGCCCGTCTCCACGGCCCATGTGACACATCGTCTGCTGTGCAAAGGATTGTGGGTCAGAATAGTTAGAAACATGCTGGTTTACTTCCTGCTAAATGAGACGGGATGGAGCAGAACCTCATGTACTCATGTACTCATGTACTCATGTACTCCTGTACTCCTGTACTCCTGTACTCCTGTACTCATGTACTCATGTACTCATGTACTCCTGGTACTCCTGTACTCCTGTACTCATGTACTCATGTACTCCTGGTACTCCTGGTACTCCTGGTACTCATGTACTCATGTACTCATGTACTCCTGTACTCCTGGTACTCATGTACTCCTGGTACTCCTGGTACTCATGTACTCATGTACTCATGTACTCCTGGTACTCCTGGTACTCCTGGTACTCCTGGTACTCATGTACTCATGTACTCCTGTAATCCTGTACTCATGTACTCATGTACTCCTGTACTCCTGTACTCCTGTACTCCTGTACTCCTGTACTCATGTACTCATGTACTCCTGTAATCCTGTACTCATGTACTCATGTACTCCTGTAATCCTGTACTCATGTACTCATGTACTCATGTACTCCTGTACTCCTGTACTCCTGTACTCCTGTACTCCTGTACTCATGTACTCATGTACTCCTGGCTCACTGTGAGACACTGAATGTATATACTATGAAGTATCCTGGTAGTATGAAGTATTCTGGTACTATGAAGTATCCTGATACTATGAAGTATCCTGGTAGTATGAAGTATTCTGGTACTATGAAGTATCCTGATACTATGAAGTATTCTGGTACTATGAAGTATCCTGATACTATGAAGTATTCTGGTACTATGAAGTATCCTGATACTATGAAGTATTCTGGTACTATGAACATAATTTGGAAGCTTCTGCTGTAACAGGAAGCTGAGTTTCCTCTTGACAGGATGTTTGTGTTGCATGTAAATGTCTCCCTGCATGTCTCACTACGTCTCACTACGTCTCACTGCATGTCTCACTGCATGTCTCACTACATGTCTCCCTGCATGTCTCACTACGTCTCACTACGTCTCACTACATGTCTCACTACGTCTCACTACGTCTCACTGCATGTCTCACTGCATGTCTCACTACGTCTCACTACATGTCTCACTGCCTGTCTCACTGCATGTCTCACTGCATGTCTCACTGCATGTCTCACTGCATGTCTCACTACATGTCTCACTACATGTCTCACTACATGTCTCACTGCCTGTCTCACTACATGTCTCACTACATGTCTCACTGCATGTCTCACTACATGTCTCACTACATGTCTCACTGCATGTCTCACTGCATGTCTCACTACATGTCTCACTGCATGTCTCACTACATGTCTCACTACGTCTCACTGCATGTCTCCCTGCATGTCTCACTGCATGTCTCACTACGTCTCACTGCATGTCTCACTACATGTCTCACTGCCTGTCTCACTACATGTCTCACTACATGTCTCACTACGTCTCACTGCATGTCTCCCTGCATGTCTCACTACATGTCTCACTGCCTGTCTCACTACATGTCTCACTGCCTGTCTCACTGCATGTCTCACTACATGTCTCACTGCATGTCTCCCTGCATGTCTCACTGCATGTCTCACTACATGTCTCACTACATGTCTCACTGCATGTCTCACTACGTCTCACTGCATGTCTCCCTGCATGTCTCACTGCATGTCTCACTACATGTCTCACTACATGTCTCACTGCCTGTCTCACTGCATGTCTCACTACATGTCTCACTACATGTCTCACTACATGTCTCACTGCATGTCTCACTACATGTCTCACTGCATGTCTCACTGCATGTCTCACTGCATGTCTCACTGCATGTCTCACTGCATGTCTCACTACATGTCTCACTGCCTGTCTCACTGCATGTCTCACTGCATGTCTCACTGCATGTCTCACTACATGTCTCACTACATGTCTCACTGCATGTCTCACTACATGTCTCACTACATGTCTCACTGCATGTCTCACTACATGTCTCACTGCATGTCTCACTGCATGTCTCACTGCATGTCTCACTGCATGTCTCACTGCATGTCTCACTGCATGTCTCACTGCATGTCTCACTACATGTCTCACTACATGTCTCACTGCATGTCTCACTACATGTCTCACTGCATGTCTCACTGCATGTCTCACTGCATGTCTCACTACATGTCTCACTGCCTGTCTCACTGCATGTCTCACTGCATGTCTCACTACATGTCTCACTGCATGTCTCACTGCATGTCTCACTGCATGTCTCACTGCATGTCTCACTACATGTCTCACTGCATGTCTCACTGCATGTCTCACTACATGTCTCACTGCATGTCTCACTGCATGTCTCACTGCATGTCTCACTACATGTCTCACTACATGTCTCACTGCATGTCTCACTGCATGTCTCACTACATGTCTCACTGCATGTCTCACTACATGTCTCACTACATGTCTCACTGCATGTCTCACTGCATGTCTCACTGCATGTCTCACTACATGTCTCACTGAACTCTCACTACGTCTCACTACATGTCTCACTACATGTCTCACTACATGTCTCACTGCATGTCTCACTGCATGTCTCACTACATGTCTCACTGCATGTCTCACTACGTCTCACTACATGTCTCACTACATGTCTCACTACGTCTCACTACATGTCTCACTGCATGTCTCACTTTCTCACTTTGTGCTTTAGTTTGATGACGTTTTTCGTTGGCTGATTTTAATTATTAATATTAAATTGCTTTAAGGGTTGTAACTGATTTTATTTAATTTGTATTCATAATCAATGCGTTAACGTTGTCAGGATCACACTTCAGTTTACTACAATATACAACATAATCTGACACAGAATGAAAGAAGTGTATTTTTGGTCTAATCATCTAAACGTTATATTAATAATAAAAACCAGCTGCCAATTTATATTTGATTTCAGTTCCAATCGGTATAAATTATATAAATTATATATATTTACTAATATCCCGTCCAGTGATGAATGTTTCATTAAAACATCAAATATGAGTCTGTAATAATGTATTGGCTCATACACATGTGGATATGACGCTCTAAATAAAAGCAGAGCTGCAGATCCACCCTGCTGGGACCAGACCACTAGAACCAGTCTGCATGGTGTCAGAGACCAGATCCACCCTGCTGGGACCAGACCACTAGAACCAGTCTGCATGGTGTCAGAGACGAGATCCACCCTGCTGGGACCAGACCACTAGAACCAGTCTGCATGGTGTCAGAGACCAGATCCACCCTGCTGGGACCAGACCACTAGAACCAGTCTGCATGGTGTCAGAGACCAGATCCACCCTGCTGGGACCAGACCACTAGAACCAGTCTGCATGGTGTCAGAGACCAGATCCACCCTGCTGGGACCAGACCACTAGAACCAGTCTGCATGGTGTCAGAGACCAGATCCACCCTGCTGGGACCAGACCACTAGAACCAGTCTGCATGGTGTCAGAGACCAGATCCACCCTGCTGGGACCAGACCACTAGAACCAGTCTGCATGGTGTCAGAGACCAGATCCACCCTGCTGGGACCAGACCACTAGAACCAGTCTGCATGGTGTCAGAGACCAGATCCACCCTGCTGGGACCAGACCACTAGAACCAGTCTGCATGGTGTCAGAGACCAGATCCACCCTGCTGGGACCAGACCACTAGAACCAGTCTGCATGGTGTCAGAGACCAGATCCACCCTGCTGGGACCAGACCACTAGAACCAGTCTGCATGGTGTCAGAGACCAGATCCACCCTGCTGGGACCAGACCACTAGAACCAGTCTGCATGGTGTCAGAGACCAGATCCACCCTGCTGAGACCAGACCACTAGAACCAGTCTGCATGGTGTCAGAGACCAGATCCACCCTGCTGGGACCAGACCACTAGAACCAGTCTGCATGGTGTCAGAGACCAGATCCACCCTGCTGGGACCAGACCACTAGAACCAGTCTGCATGGTGTCAGAGACCAGATCCAGAATCCAGATTCAACTTGTGAACCGGATGCTTATTATAGATATGATCATAAAGATATCAATCAAGACTCCCTATTGTTATTATTGTTATTATCTTCATCATCTTCATCATCCTCTTCATCAGACCGTGTCCTCTCCGTCTCACGTCAAAGACGCGTCAAAACTTCCTCCCTGCGTCATTTTGACAGAAAGGAAGAGACTCAGAGGACCAGGACCCTGTCAGGACCAGGACTCTGTCAGGACCCTGTCAGGACCCTGTCAGGACCAGGACCCTGTCAGGACCCTGTCAGGACCAGGACCCTGTCAGGACCAGGACCCTGTCAGGACTCTGTCAGGACCCTGTCAGGACCAGGACTCTGTCAGGACCAGGACCCTGTCAGGACCCTGTCAGGACCAGGACCCTGTCAGGACCAGGACCCTGTCAGGACTCTGTCAGGACTCTGTCAGGACCCTGTCAGGACTCTGTCAGGACTCTGTCAGGACCAGGACCCTGTCAGGACTCTGTCAGGACTCTGTCAGGACTCTGTCAGGACCCTGTCAGGACTCTGTCAGGACTCTGTCAGGACCAGGACCCTGTCAGGACTCTGTCAGGACCAGGACCCTGTCAGGACTCTGTCAGGACCAGGACTCTGAAGGACCGACAGCTTCCTTCAGGACTCCCTCTCTTCAATCTGAGACCAACACATTTAAAGTCTCACCTCTGATCCGCTCCGCTTTCTGGTCTTGGTCCTGGTCTGGTTTCTGGTCTGTGTCCTGGTCTGGTTTCTGGTCTTGGTCCGGTCTGGTTGCTGGTGTCTGCAGGTCTCTGTCCCGGTAAGTAAACCAGTGAGTCCGGAGCCGCGCTCAGTCACTGGGAGCTCTGGGAGGAGACGCGTCAAGCTACACAGCCAACGGAACGTGCTTCCGTTTCAAAATAAAAGCTTCAGAATAAAATCAAGTTTACACAAACTGCTTCCGCCTCATCCAATAAAACCCATATTGATGTTCTAGTTATTTTAATAACTCACAATCAAATCAATAATCATTTATACACATATATAATACAAGTAATAATCAATATAAATAGATCAAAATATTTTAATTTATGTAAAATAATAATCAATCACATAAATATAATAGTAATACAAAATCAATATATATATATATATATAAATATATAAAAACATACTATAAACATACTGATAAAGACAATTATATACTTACTATCTTGAGACACAATCAATAAAATAAATGCATATTTGAAAGTAGGAAATAATATAAATGTGCTCATTCTTCTTATTTAAATAATAAATGTCCTTTAACGATGTAGACAAACATGAAACATATTGAAATCAAAAAGGACAAGCAAACTAATATTTATTTATTATGTTCTGTTCCTGGTTTCATTGTGAGGTCTGCAGCTCCAAACATAAGAGTCTGTTTTACTTTGAAGTTCTGTGTTGGAGGTGCAGCTTCCTGACGAGGTCTCTGTCCTCTCATTGGCTAACGTCAAAGCTCCCGACGGAGCGACATCCTTTTCCTGTTTGCAGCAGCAGCTGCTTCCTGTAATCCTCGTCTTCATCATCTCGTCTCTATCTCGTCTTCATCTCGTCTCTATCTCGTCTTCATCATCTCATCTTCATGTCTTCATCATCTCGTCTTCATCTCTTCTTCATCATCTCTTCTTCATCTCGTCTTCATCTCGTCTTCATCATCTCTTCTTCATCATCTCTTCTTCATCTCGTCTTCATCTCGTCTTCATCATCTCGTCTTCATCTCTTCTTCATCTCGTCTTCATCATCTCGTCTCCATCTCGTCTCCATCTCGTCTCCATCTTGTCTTCATCATCTCGTCTCCATCTCGTCTCCATCTCGTCTCCATCTCGTCTCCATCTTGTCTTCATCATCTCGTCTCCATCTCGTCTCCATCTTGTCTTCATCATCTCGTCTCCATCTCGTCTTCATCTCGTCTTCATCATCTCTTCTTCATCTTGTCTTCATCATCTTGTCTTCATCATCTCGTCTTCATCTCTTCTTCATCATCTTTTCTTCATCTCGTCGTCATCATCTCGTCTTCATCTCGTCTTCATCTTGTCTTCATCATCTCGTCTTCATCATCTCGTCTCCATCTCGTCTTCATCTCGTCTTCATCATCTCGTCTTCATCTCTTCTTCTTCTCGTCTTCATCATCTCGTCTCCATCTCGTCTCCATCTCGTCTTCATCATCTCGTCTTCATGATCTCGTCTTCATGATCTCGTCTCCATTTCGTCTTCATCTCATCTCCATCTCGTCTTCATCTCGTCTTCATCACTTCTTCATCATCTCGTCTTCATCTCGTCTTCACCATCTCTTCTTCATCATCTCGTCTTCATCTCGTCTTCATCTCGTCTTCATCATCTCGTCTTCATCATCTCGTCTTCATCTCGTCTTCATCATCTCGTCTTCATCTCGTCTTCATCTGTCCTGAACACATGAAACTTCCTCAAACCGTTCCCCGGGCCCTGCAGCCCTGTTCAGGTGCCCATGGCGACGTGAGTATTATGGTCTGTACCCATGGACACGGCTCTGGGGTTCTGATACTTGTACTAGTTTGTTGTACTTGAGCAGCAGGGAGGAAGTGGACCCACGTCCTGTCCTCTGTGAGCAGCGTAAGAAGCTGGACGCTTCCTCCTTGAGCCAAACAACAATCAGACAGGAAACAGGAAGTGCCTGAGACAATACAGAGAGGATCCGGAGCCCCGCTGCATATTTCAGGCCCCAAAGAAGAAGGAAGCAGTGGCACTTAACGTTTCCTCATTGCTGCAGGACTCAAGCACCGCCTGCAGGACTAACGCCTGCAGGACTTACACCCTCAGCACCGCCTGCAGGACTCACACCCTCAGCACCGCCTGCAGGACTCACACCCTAAGCACCGCCTGCAGGACTAACGCCTGCAGGACTCACACCCTAAGCACCGCCTGCAGGACTCACACCCTAAGCACCGCCTGCAGGACTAACGCCTGCAGGACTCACACCCTAAGCACCGCCTGCAGGACTCACACCCTAAGCACCGCCTGCAGGACTAACGCCTGCAGGACTCACACCCTCAGCACCGCCTGCAGGACTCAAGCCCTAAGCACCGCCTGCAGGACTTACACCCTCAGCACCGCCTGCAGGACTAACGCCTGCAGGACTAACGCCTGCAGGACTCACACCCTCAGCACCGCCTGCAGGACTCACACCCTCAGCACCGCCTGCAGGACTCACACCCTCAGCACCGCCTGCAGGACTCAAGCCCTAAGCACCGCCTGCAGGACTTACACCCTCAGCACCGCCTGCAGGACTAACGCCTGCAGGACTAACGCCTGCAGGACTCACACCCTCAGCACCGCCTGCAGGACTCACACCCTCAGCACCGCCTGCAGGACTAACACCCTCAACACCGCCTGCAGGACTAATTTAAACCAGTATGAGATTAATTTAAACCAGTATGAGAATAATGTAATCCAGTATGAGACTAATTTAAACCAGTATGAGATTAAGTTAATCCAGTATGAGACTAATTTAAACCAGTATGAGACTAATTTAAACCAGTATGAGACTAACTTAATCCAGTATGAGACTAACTTAATACAGTATGAGACTAATTTAAACCAGTATGAGAATAATGTAATCCAGTATGAGAATAATGTAATCCAGTATGAGACTAACTTAATCCAGTATGAGACTAATTTAAACCAGTATGAGAATAATGTAATCCAGTATGAGACTAACTTAATCCAGTATGAGACTAATTTAAACCAGTATGAGACTAATTTAAACCAGTATACTAACGTAATCCAGTATGAGACTAATTTACTCCAGTATGAGATTTATTTAATCCATTAGTAAACTGTATATATTATAAATTGGTTTAGTTTAATTGAGTGAGTTTTCATAAAATCTCACAACTTTAAAGAAGTTTCTGAAGAACATTATGTGATTATTACAATGTTTTTACTGCAGTAAAAGTACTAGTACACAGTACACAGTGAAAATACTCCATTATGAGTAAGAAACTGACTAAAGTAAAGTATGAAAGTATAATAATAAGTAAAAGTATTGATCGATCAGTGGAATGTTGTGTTTGTAGATGTAGTCTGTCCTGCGCCGCCCCCTGGTGGACCCTTCAGGTCCTTCAGGTCATTCTGGTCCTGCAGGTCCTTTAGGTCATTCTGGTCCTTCAGGTCCTTCAGGTCATTCTGGTCCTGCAGGTCATTCTGGTCCTTTAGGTCATTCTGGTCCTTTAGGTCATTCTGGTCCTTCAGGTCCTTCAGGTCCTTCAGGTCATTCTGGTCCTTCAGGTCCTTCAGGTCATTCTGGTCCTTCAGGTCCTTCAGGTCCCAGATACTCTCTAGTGTCATGGTTCTCAACCCCTGACCAGCGCAAAGCCTTTTAGGTTGAATAAATAATGTAGTAACAGTGTAATAACAGTGTAGTAACAGTGTAGTAACAATGTAATAACATTGCTGTGCCGTCAGAGTCAGATTTAATATACAATATATACAGTTCAGTTTATGAACTTATATTTTATTAAATATTTATTAAATAACTAATTTCAAAGGATTTTTTAATGGATGATCATTTTAAATCTCACATACCACCATTTGAGAACCACTGCTCTAGTGATACTCCTGAGGTCCAGGTCTGTGAAATCATTGTTTTATGGACCCTGATATATATATATATATATATATATATATATATATATATATATATATATATATATATATATATTTCTTTACTTACCATTATAACCTTTTTGATCAAACCATTCCTTTAAATGTGATTTTTAATACTTGAAGAGTGAGGCAGGAATAAGCTCCTCCCACATTGTGTAGATTTGGCTTGTGGACACGCCCCCTCATGACTGAACACACCTGTGTCTGATCCCTGTTGGAGCTGCTTGAGACTTTCACATCCATACGTTGGTAAATAATAAATTATCTTCTGCATCGTAGTCACTCTCTCACATTTCATAATCAATGAATCGATTACAAACATGATCGCCGTATGTTCTGGTTATTTGGGGGCGTGTTCTGGTTGTTTGGGGGCGTGTACTGGTTATTTGGGGGCGTGTTCTGGTTGTTTGTGCGGGTGTTCTGGTTGTTTGGGGCGTGTTCTGGTTATTTGGGGGCGTGTTCTGGTTGTTTGGGGGCGTGTTCTGGTTGTTTGGGGTGTGTTCTGGTTGTTTGGGGGGGTGTTCTGGTTGTTTGGGGGGGTGTTCTGGTTGTTTGGGGGCGTGTTCTGGTTGTTTGTGGGCGTGTTCTGGTTGTTTGTGGGGGTGTTCTGGTTGTTTGGGGCGTGTTCTGGTTATTTTGGGGCGTGTTCTGGTTGTTTGGGGCGTGTTCTGGTTGTTTGGGGGGGTGTTCTGGTTGTTTGGGGGGTGTTGTGGTTGTTTGGGGCGTGTTCTGGTTGTTTGTGGGGGTGTTCTGGTTGTTTGGGGCGTGTTCTGGTTGTTTGGGGCATGTTCTGGTTGTTTGGGGGCGTGTTCTGGTTATTTGGGGGCGTGTTCTGGTTGTTTGGGGCGTGTTCTGGTTGTTTGGGGGGGTGTTCTGGTTGTTTGGGGCGTGTTCTGGTTATTTGGGGGCGTGTTCTGGTTGTTTAGGGGCGTGTTCTGGTTGTTTGGGGTGTGTTCTGGTTGTTTGGGGGGGTGTTCTGGTTGTTTGGGGGGGTGTTCTGGTTGTTTGGGGCGTGTTCTGGTTGTTTGGGGCGTGTTCTGGTTGTTTGGGGCATGTTCTGGTTGTTTGGGGGCGTGTTCTGGTTATTTGGGGGCGTGTTCTGGTTGTTTGGGGCGTGTTCTGGTTGTTTGGGGGGGTGTTCTGGTTGTTTGGGGCGTGTTCTGGTTATTTGGGGGCGTGTTCTGGTTGTTTAGGGGCGTGTTCTGGTTGTTTGGGGTGTGTTCTGGTTGTTTGGGGGGGTGTTCTGGTTGTTTGGGGGGGTGTTCTGGTTGTTTGGGGGCGTGTTCTGGTTGTTTGTGGGCGTGTTCTGGTTGTTTGTGGGGGTGTTCTGGTTGTTTGGGGCGTGTTCTGGTTATTTTGGGGCGTGTTCTGGTTGTTTGGGGCGTGTTCTGGTTGTTTGGGGGGGTGTTCTGGTTGTTTGGGGCGTGTTCTGGTTGTTTGTGGGGGTGTTCTGGTTGTTTGGGGCGTGTTCTGGTTGTTTGGGGCATGTTCTGGTTGTTTGGGGGCGTGTTCTGGTTGTTTGGGGCATGTTCTGGTTGTTTGTGGGGGTGTTCTGGTTGTTTGGGGCGTGTTCTGGTTGTTTGGGGCGTGTTCTGGTTGTTTGGGGCATGTTCTGGTTGTTTGGGGGCGTGTTCTGGTTATTTGGGGGCGTGTTCTGGTTGTTTGGGGCGTGTTCTGGTTGTTTGGGGGGGTGTTCTGGTTGTTTGGGGCGTGTTCTGGTTATTTGGGGGCGTGTTCTGGTTGTTTGGGGGCGTGTTCTGGTTGTTTGGGGGGGTGTTCTGGTTGTTTGGGGGGGTGTTCTGGTTGTTTGGGGGCGTGTTCTGGTTGTTTGTGGGCGTGTTCTGGTTGTTTGTGGGGGTGTTCTGGTTGTTTGGGGCGTGTTCTGGTTATTTTGGGGCGTGTTCTGGTTGTTTGGGGCGTGTTCTGGTTGTTTGGGGGGGTGTTCTGGTTGTTTGGGGGGTGTTGTGGTTGTTTGGGGCGTGTTCTGGTTGTTTGTGGGGGTGTTCTGGTTGTTTGGGGCGTGTTCTGGTTATTTTGGGGCGTGTTCTGGTTGTTTGGGGCGTGTTCTGGTTGTTTGGGGGGGTGTTCTGGTTGTTTGGGGGGTGTTGTGGTTGTTTGGGGCATGTTCTGGTTGTTTGGGGGCGTGTTCTGGTTGTTTGGGGCATGTTCTGGTTGTTTGTGGGGGTGTTCTGGTTGTTTGGGGCGTGTTCTGGTTGTTTGGGGCGTGTTCTGGTTGTTTGGGGCATGTTCTGGTTGTTTGGGGGCGTGTTCTGGTTATTTGGGGGCGTGTTCTGGTTGTTTGGGGCGTGTTCTGGTTGTTTGGGGGGGTGTTCTGGTTGTTTGGGGCGTGTTCTGGTTATTTGGGGGCGTGTTCTGGTTGTTTGGGGGCGTGTTCTGGTTGTTTGGGGGGGTGTTCTGGTTGTTTGGGGGGGTGTTCTGGTTGTTTGGGGGCGTGTTCTGGTTGTTTGTGGGCGTGTTCTGGTTGTTTGTGGGGGTGTTCTGGTTGTTTGGGGCGTGTTCTGGTTATTTTGGGGCGTGTTCTGGTTGTTTGGGGCGTGTTCTGGTTGTTTGGGGGGGTGTTCTGGTTGTTTGGGGGGTGTTGTGGTTGTTTGGGGCGTGTTCTGGTTGTTTGTGGGGGTGTTCTGGTTGTTTGGGGCGTGTTCTGGTTGTTTGGGGCATGTTCTGGTTGTTTGGGGGCGTGTTCTGGTTGTTTGGGGCATGTTCTGGTTGTTTGTGGGGGTGTTCTGGTTGTTTGGGGCATGTTCTGGTTGTTTGGGGCGTGTTCTGGTTGTTTGGGGCATGTTCTGGTTGTTTGGGGGCGTGTTCTGGTTATTTGGGGGCGTGTTCTGGTTGTTTGGGGCGTGTTCTGGTTGTTTGGGGGGGTGTTCTGGTTGTTTGGGGCGTGTTCTGGTTGTTTGGGGCGTGTTCTGGTTGTTTGTGGGGGTGTTCTGGTTGTTTGGGGCGTGTTCTGGTTGTTTGTGGGGGTGTTCTGGTTGTTTGGGGGGTGTTCTGGTTGTTTGGGGGGGTGTTCTGGTTGTTTGTGGGGGTGTTCTGGTTGTTTGGGGGGTGTTCTGGTTGTTTGGGGGCGTGTTCTGGTTGTTTGTGGGGGTGTTCTGGTTGTTTGGGGGGTGTTCTGGTTGTTTGGGGGCGTGTTCTGGTTGTTTGGGGCGTGTTCTGGTTGTTTGGGGCGTGTTCTGGTTGTTTGGGGGGGTGTTCTGGTTGTTTGGGGCGTGTTCTGGTTGTTTGGGGGCGTGTTCTGGTTGTTTGGGGGCATGTTCTGGTTGTTTGGGGGCGTGTTCTGGTTGTTTGGGGGCGTGTTCTGGTTGTTTGGGGCGTGTTCTGGTTGTTTGGGGGCATGTTCTGGTTGTTTGGGGGCGTGTTCTGGTTGTTTGGGGGCGTGTTCTGGTTGTTTGGGGGCGTGTTCTGGTTGTTTGGGGCGTGTTCTGGTTGTTTGGGGCGTGTTCTGGTTGTTTGGGGCGTGTTGTGGTTGTTTGGGCCGTGTTCTGGTTGTTTGGGGCGTGTTCTGGTTGTTTGGGGGCGTGTTCTGGTTGTTTGGGGCGTGTTCTGGTTGTTTGGGGCGTGTTCTGGTTGTTTGGGGGGGTGTTCTGGTTGTTTGTGGGGGTGTTCTGGTTGTTTGTGGGGGTGTTCTGGTTGTTTGGGGGCGTGTTCTGGTTGTTTGGGGGGGTGTTCTGGTTGTTTGGGGGGGTGTTCTGGTTGTTTGGGGGCGTGTTCTGGTTGTTTGGGGGGGTGTTCTGGTTGTTTGTGGGGGTGTTCTGGTTGTTTGGGGGCGTGTTCTGGTTGTTTGTGGGGGTGTTCTGGTTGTTTGGGGGCGTGTTCTGGTTGTTTGGGGCGTGTTCTGGTTGTTTGGGGGGGTGTTCTGGTTGTTTGGGGGCGTGTTCTGGTTGTTTGGGGCGTGTTCTGGTTGTTTGGGGGCGTGTTCTGGTTGTTTGGGGCGTGTTCTGGTTGTTTGGGGGCGTGTTCTGGTTGTTTGTGGGGGTGTTCTGGTTGTTTGGGGGCGTGTTCTGGTTGTTTGTGGGGGTGTTCTGGTTGTTTGGGGGCGTGTTCTGGTTGTTTGGGGGCGTGTTCTGGTTGTTTGGGGGTGTGTTCTGGTTGTTTGGGGCGTGTTCTGGTTGTTTGGGGGCGTGTTCTGGTTGTTTGGGGGCGTGTTCTGGTTGTTTGGGGGCGTGTCTCCAGCCTCTAACCTGAGCAGGACACCTTGAATCATGACATCATCTCGCCAGGCGTCTTTATTAGTAACGGGAGTAACACTGAGCACGTTGCTGTAAGAGAAGAAGAACCGGCCTGTGGGCCCTCGTCAGCGAGACAAACAAACAAAGGAGCAAACAGGAAGTGTACACAAGAGAAGAGCTTTGAATCAAAATATACGGAGGCAAAATATAATGAAAAGGGCGTATGTCCTCGTCCTACGCCTCCTCGTCCTCGCTGTGCGGCGCCTTGTCCTCGCTCAGGCCGCTCTCGTCGATGTTCTCCAGCGAGTCGGCTCTCTGGACGCTCAGCGCCGCCACGCTGACGCACGGCAGAACGTTCTGCTCGGGGAACGTCCACGGCTTCAGGCCCGGGTTGTGCTTCCTCTTCCAGTCCGGGTACTTCAGGGACGCCTTGTAGATCTTCCTCATGGCCTGAGGGGACAGAGACACAGCGAGGACACGTGAGGACACGTGAGGACACGTGAGGACAGGTGAGGACAGGTGAGGACAGGTGAGGACACGTGAGGACACGTGAGGACAGGTGAGGACAGGTGAGGACAGGTGAGGACACGTGAGGACACGTGAGGACAGGTGAGGACACGTGAGGACACGTGAGGACAGGTGAGGACACGTGAGGACAGGTGAGGACGAGGCGGAGGCGGTCACGCTCCTCTCGTAGCCACGGAAGAAGACTTTACCTTCGGGGCCACAAACTGAGACACTCGGTTCACGACCCACTTTGGTAACGAGCCTGCAGACAGAGACACAACGTTACAGAGGTTACAGAGAGGACAACGTTACAGAGAGACAATGTTACAGAGAGACAACGTTACAGAGAGGACAACGTTACAGAGAGGACAACGTTACAGAGAGACAACGTTACAGAGAGGACAACGTTACAGAGACAACGTTACAGAGAGGACATCGTTACAGAGAGGACAACGTTACAGAGAGGACAATGTTACAGAGAGACAACGTTACAGAGAGGACAACGTTACAGAGAGACAATGTTACAGAGAGGACAACGTTACAGAGAGGACAGCGTTACAGAGAGGACAACGTTACAGAGAGGACAATGTTACAGAGAGACAACGTTACAGAGAGGACAACGTTACAGAGAGACAATGTTACAGAGAGGACAACGTTACAGAGAGGACAACGTTACAGAGAGGACAACGTTACAGAGAGACAACGTTACAGAGAGACAACGTTACAGAGAGGACAACGTTACAGAGGTTACAGAGAGGACAACGTTACAGAGAGACAACGTTACAGAGAGACAATGTTACAGAGAGGACAACGTTACAGAGAGACAACGTTACAGAGAGAACAACGTTACAGAGAGAACAACGTTACAGAGAGGACAACGTTACAGAGAGACAACGTTACAGAGAGGACAATGTTACAGAGAGGACAACATTACAGAGAGGACAACGTTACAGAGAGGACAATGTTACAGAGAGGACAATGTTACAGAGAGACAACGTTACAGAGAGACAACGTTACAGAGAGGACAATGTTATAGAGAGGACAACGTTACAGAGAGGACAACGTTACAGAGAGGACAACGTTACAGAGAGGACAACGTTACAGAGGGACAACGTTACAGAGAGACAACGTTACAGAGAGACAACGTTACAGAGAGACAACGTTACAGAGAGGACAACGTTACAGAGAGGACAATGTTACAGAGAGGACAACGTTACAGAGAGGACAATGTAACAGAGGTTACAGAGAGGACAACGTTACAGAGAGGACAACGTTACAGAGAGAACAACGTTACAGAGAGGACAACGTTACAGAGAGGACAACGTTACAGAGAGGACAACGTTACAGAGAGGACAACGTTACAGAGAGGACAATGTTACAGAGAGGACAACATTACAGAGAGGACAACGTTACAGAGAGACAACGTTACAGAGAGGACAACGTTACAGAGAGGACAATGTTACAGAGAGGACAGCGTTACAGAGAGGACAACGTTACAGAGAGACAACGTTACAGAGAGAATGTTACAGAGAGGACAACGTTACAGAGAGGACAACGTTACAGAGAGACAATGTTACAGAGAGGACAACATTACAGAGGTTACAGAGAGGACAACGTTACAGAGAGACAATGTTACAGAGAGGACAACATTACAGAGGTTACAGAGAGGACAACGTTACAGAGAGACAACGTTACAGAGAGACAACGTTACAGAGAGGACAACGTTACAGAGAGACAACGTTACAGAGAGGACAACGTTACAGAGAGGACAATGTTACAGAGAGGACAGCGTTACAGAGAGGACAACGTTACAGAGAGAACAACGTTACAGAGAGGACAACGTTACAGAGAGGACAACGTTACAGAGAGGACAACGTTACAGAGAGGACAACGTTACAGAGAGGACAATGTTACAGAGAGGACAACATTACAGAGAGGACAACGTTACAGAGAGACAACGTTACAGAGAGGACAACGTTACAGAGAGGACAATGTTACAGAGAGGACAGCGTTACAGAGAGGACAACGTTACAGAGAGACAACGTTACAGAGAGAATGTTACAGAGAGGACAACGTTACAGAGAGGACAACGTTACAGAGAGACAATGTTACAGAGAGGACAACATTACAGAGGTTACAGAGAGGACAACGTTACAGAGAGACAATGTTACAGAGAGGACAACATTACAGAGGTTACAGAGAGGACAACGTTACAGAGAGACAACGTTACAGAGAGACAACGTTACAGAGAGGACAACGTTACAGAGAGACAACGTTACAGAGAGGACAACGTTACAGAGAGGACAATGTTACAGAGAGGACAGCGTTACAGAGAGGACAACGTTACAGAGAGACAACGTTACAGAGAGACAATGTTACAGAGAGGACAACGTTACAGAGAGGACAACGTTACAGAGAGACAATGTTACAGAGAGGACAACATTACAGAGGTTACAGAGAGGACAACGTTACAGAGAGACAATGTTACAGAGAGGACAACATTACAGAGGTTACAGAGAGGACAACGTTACAGAGAGACAACGTTACAGAGAGACAACGTTACAGAGAGGACAATGTTACAGAGAGGACAACATTACAGAGAGGACAACGTTACAGAGAGACAACGTTACAGAGAGGACAACGTTACAGAGAGGACAACGTTACAGAGAGACAACGTTACAGAGGTTACAGAGAGGACAACGTTACAGAGAGGACAACGTTACAGAGAGACAACGTTACAGAGGTTACAGAGAGGACAACGTTACAGAGAGGACAACGTTACAGAGAGACAACGTTACAGAGAGGACAATGTTACAGAGAGGACAACATTACAGAGGTTACAGAGAGGACAATGTTACAGAGAGGACAATGTTACAGAGAGGACAACATTACAGAGAGAACAATTTTACAGAGAGGACAACATTACAGAGAGACAATGTCACAGAGAGGACAACGTTACAGAGAGGACAATGTTACAGAGAGAACAACGTTACAGAGAGACAACGTTACAGATGACAATGTTACAGAAAGACAACGTTACAGAGAGGACAACGTTACAGATAGGACAACGTTACAGATGACAACGTTACAGATGACAATGTTACAGAGAGGACATCGTTACAGAGAGGACAACGTTACAGAGAGGACAACGTTACAGAGAGACAACGTTACAGAGAGGACAATGTTACAGAGAGGACAACATTACAGAGGTTACAGAGAGGACAATGTTACAGAGAGGACAACATTACAGAGAGACAACGTTACAGAGAGGACAACGTTACAGAGAGGACAACGTTACAGAGAGGACAATTTTACAGAGAGGACAACATTACAGAGAGACAATGTCACAGAGAGGACAATGTTACAGAGAGGACAGCGTTACAGAGAGACAACGTTACAGATGACAATGTTACAGAGAGACAACGTTACAGAGAGGACATCGTTACAGAGAGGACAACGTTACAGAGAGACAATGTTACAGAGAGGACAACGTTACAGAGAGGACAACGTTACAGAGAGGACAATTTTACAGAGAGGACAACGTTACAGAGAGACAATGTCACAGAGAGGACAATGTTACAGAGAGGACAATGTTACAGAGAGGACAACGTTACAGAGAGGACAATTTTACAGAGAGGACAACATTACAGAGAGACAATGTCACAGAGAGGACAACGTTACAGAGAGGACAATGTTACAGAGAGGACAACGTTACAGAGAGACAACGTTACAGACGACAATGTTACAGAAAGACAACGTTACAGAGAGACAACGTTACAGACGACAATGTTACAGAAAGACAACGTTACAGAGAGACAACGTTACAGAGAGGACAACGTTACAGAGAGACAATGTTACAGAGAGGACAACGTTACAGAGAGAACAACGTTACAGAGAGGACAACGTTACAGAGAGACAACGTTACAGATGACAATGTTACAGAGAGACAACGTTACAGAGAGGACATCGTTACAGAGAGGACAACGTTACAGAGAGACAACGTTACAGATGACAATGTTACAGAGAGGACAACGTTACAGATGACAATGTTACAGAGAGACAACGTTACAGAGAGGACAACGTTACAGAGAGACAATGTTACAGAGAGGACAACGTTACAGAGAGGACAACGTTACAGAGAGACAACGTTACAGAGAGACAACGTTACAGATGACAATGTTACAGAGAGGACAACGTTACAGAGAGGACAACGTTACAGAGAGGACAACGTTACAGAGAGGACAATGTTACAGAGAGACAACGTTACAGATGACAATGTTACAGAGAGACAACGTTACAGAGAGAACAACGTTACATAGAGGACAACGTTACAGAGAGACAACGTTACAGATGACAATGTTACAGAGAGGACAACGTTACAGAGAGACAACGGGGACGTTACAGATGACGTTATTAGAAGGTGCCATCAGAACATTTTAAAAGAGGTTTTCATAAGCGGAGGTTTACTGTGAAAATAACACACACACTTCCTGTTTCCGCTCCATCCCACATGTCACACTGGTTTTACTGGTTGTTTACTGGCTGACTGGGCTCTCCCTTCACAGCCAGGGAGAGGACCTTGTGTTCAGAGTGTTCAGGCTCACCTCGCGGGTCCATCTGGGTCAGGTAGTAGAGGGTGGAGCAGCTGGCTCCGTTGGACTGGATCAGGTACCCGGTCAACAGGGACACGGCTCGGACGTAGTCCTTCTTGGGAGGATGTTCCTGAGGAGACACCGGGAGGAGAAGGTTCATTCTGAACGTCTAGATCTGGTCCAATGAAGCGACTCCCATCTTCAAACATCAGGAAACATCAACAACAATCAAGATGGCGCCGCGGATGGCAGCCTCGGTACTGCGCTCGCTCGTACTTTTTCTGTTTTTGTTCGTTTGTCTCGTCTCCAGCTCTCCCTCTCTGATCACATTCAGCAGGGAGGAACTTTTAAACTTCCGTGAAACCTGTGGTGAAGACTGTGAAGAGATGGACCAACGAGGCCAAGCTGGAGCTACAGTCCTGCTTTGCCTCCACTGATTGGAGTGTTTTTGAGGCTGCTGCTACAGACCTGGATGAGCTAACTGACACTGTGACGTCATATATCAGCTTTTGTGAGGACATGTGTGTGCCGACAAAAACCTTCTGCACATACAACAACAATAAACCCTGGTTCACTGCAGGACTCAGGCAGCTTGGTCGGGCTAAAGAGGAGGCCTACAGAGGGGGGGACAGGATTCTGTACAACCAGGCCAGGAACACACTAACGAGGGAGATCAAGGTAGCTAAGAAGAGCTACACTGATAAGCTGGAAAAAAGGTTTTCAGCCAACGACCCCTCGTCAGTTTGGAGAGGCCTGGAGGTACTCACCAACTACAAGAGACCATCTCCCCCCACTGAGGACAATCACCGACTGGCTGACGACCTGAATGTGTTCTATTGCAGGTTTGACAAGCCCACTTCCACCCCGCCCAACGGCTCCATCATCGAACAATCACCTCCACTCTCTGCCTCACCTCTCCCATCCAACCCCCCACCGGCACTGAGGATCTGCGAAGGGGATGTGAGTCGGCTCTTTCAGAGACAGAAGATCAGGAAGGCTCCGGGCCCAGACGGTGTGTCCCCCTCCTGCATGAAAGTCTGTGCTGACCAGCTGGCCCCCATCTTCACGGAGATCTTCAACCGATCACTGGAGCTATGTCAGGGTTTCCCCTACCGTTAGAATAGGGGGGCGGGGCGCCCCCCTGAAAACACCCTCCGCCCCCCTGTAATTTTCTCCGTCGCGCCAGATCACAGACGTGATTTAAGGTTCCCTTTCCTATAAACAGGTCTACACCTTGTTCTTTTATTAAACAAACTCAATGTTCTTATTTTATTGATCGTATTTCTGTCTATTTCTGTCATGGTCGCGTTTACAACTCTACTTTGCTCTCGGTAACGCGCACCGCGGAGATCCGCCCCGATGCCCACAGACTCGTGCGCGCGCACAGGTGGGCAGAGAGCACACTTCCATCAGCCGGCAGAGAGCGTCCAATAATGTCGCGTGGAAAGAAAACAGATATATCTGCGTTTTTTAAACGCTCCCAACGTCGCTCCCAATGTCCCAACGTCGCCGTCGTCGCCGCCGACCCCCCCCCCCGGCCGACACCCCGCCCCCCTGAAGCTGTAAACCTAGGGGAAACACTGTATGTGAAGTCCCTTCCTGCTTCAAGCGCTCCTTGATCATCCCGGTCCCCAAGAAATCCTCCATCACAGGATTAAATGACTACAGACCCGTCGCCCTGACGTCTGTGGTCATGAAGTCCTTTGAGAGGCTGGTGTTGACCCATCTGAAGGACCTCACAGGGCCCCTGCTGGACCCATCTGAAGGACATCACAGGACCCCTGCTGGACCCACCTGAAGGACATCACAGGGCCCCTGCTGGACCCACCTGAAGGACATCACAGGGCCCCTGCTGGACCCATCTGAAGGACCTCACAGGGCCCCTGCTGGACCCCCTGCAGTTTGCCTACCGTGCAAACAGGTCGGTGGATGATGCAGTAAATATGTGACTGCACCATATTCTGCAACACCTCGACTCCCCAGGGAGATATGCAAGGGTTCTGTTTGTGGACTTCAGCTCTGCATTCAACACGATCATCCCGGAGGTTCTTCAACCCAAACTCTCCCAGCTCACCGTGCCAGCCCCCACCTGCCGGTGGATCACAAACTTCCTGACAGACAGGACGCAGCAGGTGAGGCTGGGAAAAATCATATCCAGCACCCGGACTATAAGCACTGGTGCCCCCCAGGGATGTGTGCTCTCTCCACTGCTCTTCTCCCTCTACACCATGACTGCACCTCAGGGGACCCGTCTGTTAAACTCCTGAAGTTCGCAGACGACACAACGGTCATCGGCCTCATCAGCGACGGGGACGAGTCTGCGTACAGACGGGAGGTTGAACAGCTGGTTCTCTGGTGTGGTCAGAACCACCTGGAGCTGAACAAGGCCAACACTGTAGAGATGACAGTAGACTTCAGGAGGAGCCCCCCATCACTACCCCCCCTAACAATACACAACAGCACTGTTTCTGCGGTGGAGACCTTCAAGTTTCTGGGATCCACAATCTCCCGGGACCTGAAGTGGACCGCCAACATCAACACCATCCGGAAAAAGGCCCAGCAGAGGCTGTACTTCCTGATCCAGCTCAGGAAGTTCAACCTGCCTCAGGAGCTGCTGATCCTGTTCTACACCGCCATCATCCAGTCTGTCCTCTGCTCTTCATCATCCAGTCTGTCCTCTGCTCTTCCATCACTGTGTGGTTTGGATCGGCCACCAAACAGGACAGAGTCAGACTCCAACGGATCGTCAGGTCTGCAGAGAGAACCATTGGTTCCAGCCTGCCCTCCATCCTGGACTTGCACACCTCCAGAGTCAGGAAGCGGGCTGTAAAGATCACCACAGACCCCTCACACCCTGGACACAAGCTGTTCACCTCCTCCCCTCTGGAAGGCGCTACAGAGCACTGTACGCCAGAACCACCAGACACAGAAACAGCTTCTTCCCACTGGCCGTCACTCTGATGAACAGTTAAACAGACTCTTCATCTGCACTATCTGCACTTTTTTGTTGTTTTACTACTGTCTTTAATGTCCTTTTTATATTTTTTTTATATTTATCTTGTATATTGTGTGTGAAAAAAGTATGAAGAGCAAGTGAAACCGGAGTCAAATTCCATGTATGTGCAAATGTACATGGCCATTAAAGCTGATTCTGATCTGATTCTGATTCTGAAACATCTGCTGAACATGAACCTCGTGGTGCCAACGGACACCGACCTGAGAATCACAACCTGGTTCTGGTCTGTCAAGTTCCAGGTGGGAAAGTGACCCTGGACCAGGACTATACATCTAGCGGAGGTACCCAGGAGCTCTAAGGCAGCCGGGCTCCTCTTCAGACTACTCTGCTCACATGTGGAGAAACAAGACTTCATCTAGAGACCAGAGGATCTCAGAAAGGAGGCGGCGTGACAGAGAGCTCACCGGGTGTTTGACGGAGTAGTTGATGATCAGGTAGTCGTTGCCGAGAGGAAGCCAAGACCTCATCGTCACGAAGTCTCTGTTCTTCAGAGGACTCGGACATTTCCCTTCAAACAACACACGCACGTTAGAACACACATGAAACATAAAGCAAGCGTGAGTCCGGCGTGCGGAGGACTGACAGGAGTAATATCCCACGTCTGCGTTGGCGGTCAGCCTCCCGATGTCGTAGGTGTCGATCATGTTGGCGTCCCACTTCCTGCGGTAGCTGCTGTCGTGGAGGACATCGTACAGCGTCTCAGCCGACACGTCTTTACACACGATCCTCATCTGAGACACAGAGACGCAGACGGTTCACTACAACGTCCACTCAGAGGCTCAGCAGGTAAACAGGTGCACAGGTACACAGGTAGAGAGGTAAACAGGTACACAGGTACACAGGTACACAGATAAACAGGTAGAGAGGTACACAGGTAGAGAGGTAAACAGGTACACAGATAAACAGGTGCACAGGTACACAGGTAGAGAGGTACACATGTACACAGGTACACAGGTAGAGAGGTACACATGTACACAGGTAAACAGGTACACAGGTACACAGATAAACAGGTACACAGGTAGAGAGGTACACATGTACACAGGTAAACAGGTACACAGGTAGAGAGGTACACATGTACACAGGTAAACAGGTACATCGGTACACAGGTAAACATGTAGAAAGGTACACAGGTAAACAGGTATAGAGGTACACAGGTAAACAGGTAGAGAGGTACACAGGTGGTAAACAGGTACACAGGTAAACAGGTACACAGGTAAACAGGTAGAGAGGTACACAGGTACACAGGTGGTAAACAGGTACACAGGTAAACAGGTACACAGGTACACAGGTAAACAGGTAGAGAGGTACACAGGTACACAGGTGGTAAACAGGTACACAGGTGGTAAACAGGTACACAGGTGGTAAACAGGTACACAGGTAAACAGGTACACAGGTAAACAGGTAGAGAGGTACACAGGTACACAGGTGGTAAACAGGTACACAGGTAAACAGGTACACAGGTACACAGGTAGAGAGGTACACAGGTACACAGGTGGTAAACAGGTACACAGGTAAACAGGTACACAGGTAAACAGGTACACAGGTACACAGGTAGAGAGGTACACTGGTACACAGGTACACGATGGTCTAAGGGTTCAGCTCCAGTCAGCAGGGGATCTCACCAATCACACGATACGATCATCATCATCATCATCATCATCATCATCATCATCATCATCATCATCATCATCATCCCTGGATCCTCAGTGTTTTACAGCAGAAACTTTATTTGAAGCCCTGCAGCTGAACTGGTTAACTGGATGGACTGGTGGTAAACATGAACACCATACTGGTTCTCGTTCTGAGAGACACACAGACAGGTTACACACAGACAGACAGGTTACAGACACACAGACAGGTTACACACAGACAGACAGGTTACTGACAGACAGACAGGTTACAGACACACAGACAGGTTACACACAGACAGACAGGTTACAGACACAGACAGGTTACAGACACACAGACAGGTTACAGACACACAGACAGGTTACAGACACAGACAGGTTACACACAGACAGACAGGTTACAGACAGACAGGTTGCACACAGACAGGTTACACACAGACAGACAGGTTACAGACACACAGACAGGTTACAGACACAGACAGGTTACACACAGACAGACAGGTTACAGACAGACAGGTTGCACACAGACAGGTTACACACAGACAGACAGGTTACAGACACACAGACAGGTTACAGACACACAGACAGGTTACAGACACAGACAGGTTACACACAGACAGACAGGTTACAGACACACAGACAGGTTACAGACACACAGACAGGTTACACACAGACAGACAGGTTACAGACACACAGACAGGTTACAGACACACAGACAGGTTACACACAGACAGACAGGTTACAGACACACAGACAGGTTACAGACACACAGACAGGTTGCACACAGACAGACAGGTTACTGACAGACAGACAGGTTACTGACACACAGACAGGTTACAGACACACAGACAGGTTACACACAGACAGACAGGTTACAGACACACAGACAGGTTACAGACACACAGACAGGTTACACACAGACAGACAGGTTACTGACAGACAGACAGGTTACTGACACACAGACAGGTTACAGACACACAGACAGGTTACAGACACACAGACAGGTTACACACAGACAGACAGGTTACTGACAGACAGACAGGTTACAGACACACAGACAGGTTACAGACACACAGACAGGTTACAGACAGACAGGTTACAGACAGACAGGTTACAGACACACAGACAGACAGGTTGCACACAGACAGACAGGTTACAGACACAGACAGGTTACAGACACAGACAGGTTACAGACACACAGACAGGTTGCACACAGACAGACAGGTTACAGACACACAGACAGGTTACAGACAGACAGGTTACAGACAGACAGGTTACAGACACACAGACAGACAGGTTGCACACAGACAGACAGGTTACAGACACAGACAGGTTACAGACACAGACAGGTTACACACAGACAGACAGGTTACAGACAGACAGGTTACAGACACACAGACAGGTTACAGACACACAGACAGGTTACACACAGACAGGTTACAGACAGACAGGTTGCACACAGACAGACAGGTTGCACACAGACAGGACGTCATCTTTTTCCGTGCTGTAATCTGTGGCCTGAGCCGCGTCCTCAGATCATGTGACGCGCTGCGTGTAACTCAATCAGCGGCTCTGCTGCAGCGTTAATAATTCATAACGCTCTGCTGCAGCGTTAATAATTCATAACGCGTCGTGTCTTTGTGTCCGTCACTCAGCAGCAGTCCTCACTTCTTCTTCCTCGTGAGACCTGAAGGTCGCTCTGAGGTCAAGAAGTCACGCCTTTATTTGACTTTAGAGTGTTTTATGAAAAGAATGTGTTGGATGGACATTGTTTGAAGTTTATTTAATTTTTTTGTATAACTTTTGCTTTTTGTGTTTTGAAGGTTTTCAACCTGATGGACAATAACTATTGAGCTGTTGGAAAGAGTTGCCGTGCGTCCTCTGGGGTTCATGAAACATTTCAGAAAACACAAAGGAACTTGACAAACATCAAACAATACCAAATGGAACCACATCATCTGGCAAGAGCAGAGACTTATTCTATTATATGGAATAATATTTCTTATTTTCCGTACAGTTTAATACGTCTTTCATCAGCGTCCAGTCACCTGTACAGGTGACGTTAATTATTAATGTGAGAGAAGAAGCGCCTCTCTGCTCCAGAAAGACTCAGTGAATTATTAACACAGGAGCATCATCCTCATCATCATCCTCCTCATCTTCATCACCACCACCAGCCTCATCATCCTCATAATCATCATCCTCATAATCCTCATCTCATCATCAACATCAACATCATCATCATCATCATCATCATCATCATCATCATCATCATCATCATCATCATCATCATCATCATCATCACTATCATCATCATCATCACTATCATCATCAGCTGGGCTTCTGTATCAGTGTGTGTGTGTCTCCACAGTACAGTGACTTCCTGTGGTTAACTTCCTGTGGTTGACTTCCTGTGGTTGACTTCCTGTGGTTAACTTCCTGTAGTTAACTTCCTGTGATTAACTTCCTGTGGTTGACTTCCTGTGGTTAACTTCCTGTGGTTAACTTCCTGTGGTTAACTTCCTGTGGTTAACTTCCTGTAGTTAACTTCCTGTGATTAACTTCCTGTGGTTGACTTCCTGTGGTTGACTTCCTGTGGTTAACTTCCTGTGGTTAACTTCCTGTGGTTAACTTCCTGTGGTTGACTTCCTGTAGTTAACTTCCTGTGATTAACTTCCTATGGTTGACTTCCTGTGGTCCTGTGGTTGACTTCCTGTGGTCCTGTGGTTAACTTCCTGTGGTTGACTTCCTGTGGTCGACTTCCTGTGGTCCTGTGGTTAACTTCCTGTGGTTAACTTCCTGTGGTTGACTTCCTGTGGTCCTGTGGTTGACTTCCTGTGGTTCAATTCCTGTGGTTAACTTCCTGTGGTTGACTTCCTGTGGTTGACTTCCTGTGGTTGACTTCCTGTGGTTAACTTCCTGTGGTTAACTTCCTGTGGTTGACTTCCTGTAGTTAACTTCCTGTGGTTAACTTCCTATGGTTGACTTCCTGTGGTCCTGTGGTTGACTTCCTGTGGTCCTGTGGTTAACTTTCTGTGGTTGACTTCCTGTGGTTAACTTCCTGTGGTCCTGTGGTTGACTTCCTGTGGTCCTGTGGTTAACTTTCTGTGGTTGACTTCCTGTGGTTGACTTCCTGTGGTTGACTTCCTGTGGTTAACTTCCTGTGGTTAACTTCCTGTGGTTGACTTCCTGTAGTTAACTTCCTGTGGTTAACTTCCTATGGTTGACTTCCTGTGGTCCTGTGGTTGACTTCCTGTGGTCCTGTGGTTAACTTTCTGTGGTTGACTTCCTGTGGTTAACTTCCTGTGGTCCTGTGGTCCTGTGGTTAACTTTCTGTGGTTAACTTCCTGTGGTTGACTTCCTGTGGTCCTGTGGTTGACTTCCTGTGGTTCAATTCCTGTGGTTAACTTCCTGTGGTTGACTTCCTGTGGTTGACTTCCTGTGGTTAACTTCCTGTGGTCCTGTGGTTGACTTCCTGTGGTTAACTTCCTGTGGTTGACTTCCTGTGGTTAACTTCCTGTGGTCCTGTGGTTGACTTCCTTTTGTTAACTTCCTGTGGTCCTGTGGTTGACTTCCTGTGGTTAACTTCCTGTGGTCCTGTGGTTGACTTCCTTTTGTTAACTTCCTGTGGTCCTGTGGTTAACTTCCTGTGGTTAACTTCCTGTGGTTGACTTCCTGTGGTTAACTTCCTTTGGTTTACTTCCTTTTGTTAACTTCCTGTGGTCCTGTGGTTGACTTCCTGTGGTTAACTTCCTGTGGTTGACTTCCTGTGGGTAACTTCCTGTGGTTGACTTCCTTTTGTTAACTTCCTGTGGTCCTGTGGTTGACTTCCTGTGGTTAACTTCCTGTGGTCCTGTGGTTAACTTCCTGTGGTCCTGTGGTTGACTTCCTGTGGTTGACTTCCTGTGGATAACTTCCTGTGGTCCTGTGGTTGACTTCCTGTGGTTGACTTCCTTTTGTTAACTTCCTGTGGTCCTGTGGTTGACTTCCTGTGGTTAACTTCCTGTGGTCCTGTGGTTAACTTCCTGTGGTCCTGTGGTTGACTTCCTGTGGTTGACTTCCTGTGGTTAACTTCCTGTGGTCCTGTGGTTGACTTCCTGTGGTTAACGTCCTGTGGTCCTGTGGTTGACTTCCTGTGGTTAACTTCCTGTGGTCCTGTGGTTGACTTCCTGTGGTCCTGTGGTTGACTTCCTGTGGTCCTGTGGTTAACTTCCTGTGGTTAACTTCCTGTGGTCCTGTGGTTAACTTCCTGTGATTAACTTCCTGTGGTTGACTTCCTGTGGTTAACTTCCTGTGGTCCTGTGGTTGACTTCCTGTGATTAACTTCCTGTGGTTGACTTCCTTTTGTTAACTTCCTGTGGTCCTGTGGTTGACTTCCTGTGATTAAGTTCCTGTGGTTGACTTCCTGTGGTTAACTTCCTGTGGTTAACTTCCTGTGGTCCTGTGGTTGACTTCCTGTGATTAACTTCCTGTGATTAACTTCCTGTGGTTAACTTCCTGTGGTTAACTTCCTGTGGTCCTGTGGTTAACTTCCTGAGGTCCTGTGGTTGACTTCCTGTGGTTAACTTCCTGTGGTCCTGTGGTTAACTTCCTGAGGTCCTGAGGTTGACTTCCTGTGGTTGACTTCCTGTGGTCCTGTGGTTAACTTCCTGTGGTCCTGTGGTTAACTTCCTGCGGTCCTGTGGTTGACTTCCTGTGGTTGACTTCCTGTGGTCCTGTGGTTAACTTCCTGTGGTCCTGTGGTTAACTTCCTGTGGTCCTGTGGTTGACTTCCTGTGGTCCTGTGGTTAACTTTCTGTGGTTGACTTCCTGTGATTAACTTCCTGTGGTTAACTTCCTGTGGTTAACTTCCTGTGGTCCTGTGGTTAACTTCCTGAGGTCCTGTGGTTGACTTCCTGTGGTTAACTTCCTGTGGTCCTGTGGTTAACTTCCTGAGGTCCTGAGGTTGACTTCCTGTGGTTGACTTCCTGTGGTCCTGTGGTTAACTTCCTGTGGTCCTGTGGTTAACTTCCTGAGGTCCTGAGGTTGACTTCCTGTGGTTGACTTCCTGTGGTCCTGTGGTTAACTTCCTGTGGTCCTGTGGTTAACTTCCTGCGGTCCTGTGGTTGACTTCCTGTGGTCCTGTGGTTAACTTTCTGTGGTTGACTTCCTGTGATTAACTTCCTGTGGTTAACTTCCTGTGGTTAACTTCCTGTGGTCCTGTGGTTAACTTCCTGAGGTCCTGTGGTTGACTTCCTGTGGTTAACTTCCTGTGGTCCTGTGGTTAACTTCCTGAGGTCCTGAGGTTGACTTCCTGTGGTTGACTTCCTGTGGTCCTGTGGTTAACTTCCTGTGGTCCTGTGGTTAACTTCCTGAGGTCCTGAGGTTGACTTCCTGTGGTTGACTTCCTGTGGTCCTGTTGTTAACTTCCTGTGGTCCTGTGGTTAACTTCCTGCGGTCCTGTGGTTGACTTCCTGTGGTCCTGTGGTTAACTTCCTGTGGTCAGCTTCAGGTCAAACATGTGACCTGGAGGATCCTCAGATCACAGTCATCAGTTATTAATGTTCATATGATCCGTCCTCAGGTTTCTTCTGTTTGTGTATTCATATGTTCACTGGAGAGAAAGGTCATGATAGTGTTCCTCATATTTCAGAATCTAGAACCTGTTTTGAATCAATAAAAGACCTGCTGGTCTGAAGCCAAATGTATATCTCTGTATTATTATTATTATTATTATTATTATTATTAATACTCTTATTATTATTATTATTATTATTATTATTATTATTATTATTATTATTATTATTAATATTACGGTTGTGAGAGTCCATGAAGTCCACAGTGTGAGCAGTGATTTCCTGTCTGAACTCAGCGGGTGTAGTTTCATGAGGCAGATTGGTTTCCAGTGTGACAGCCGACGTCTCGTCTTTCTGAAACACTCCAAGTCACATTCATTTGTCTCCTTTTACGGCTCGGCAGAATCCTGTGAAGCGTTTGCAAAATGTTTGTAAAATGTTTGTAGAATGTTTGTAAAATGTTAAATTATGAACCAGAAAAGAAGTCACGTTTTGATGCTCATAAATTTAGCAGGTCCTCCTGCGCCCACCAGGTGGTGCTGTGGTCAAACTCTGACTATTGAAGAGAAGGGACTTCCTCTCTGAGAATGAAGGCAACCTGTTCCACCAGAACATTATTACATATAGATATGCATATGAGAACTGGTTTCTGTTCCAGTCCTCTTTCTGGTGGAGGTCTCCCAGCTCTACTACATGACTACTGGACTACAGGACTACTAGACTACAGGACTACTGGACTACTGGACTACAGGCATACTGGACTACTGGACTACTGGACTACTGGACTACTGGACTACTGGACTACAGGACTACTGGACTACTGGAATACTGGACTACTGGACTACAGGACTACTAGACTACAGGACTACTGGACTACTGGACTACTAGACTACAGGACTACTGGACTACAGGCATACTGGACTACTGGACTACTGGACTACAGGACTACTAGACTACAGGACTACTGGACTACTGGACTACAGGACTACTGGACTACAGGACTACAGGCATACTGGACTACAGGACTACTGGACTACTGGACTACAGGACTACAGGACTACTGGACTACTGGACTACAGGACTACAGGACTACTGGACTACAGAACTACAGGACTACAGGACTACTGGACTACAGGACTACTGGACTACTGGACTACAGGACTACAGGACTACTGGACTACAGAACTACAGGACTACAGGACTACTGGACTACAGGACTACTGGACTACTGGACTACTGGACTACAGGACTACTGGACTACTGGACTACTGGACTACAGGACTACTGGACTACAGAACTACTGGACTACAGGACTACAGGACTACAGGACTACTGGACTACAGGACTACTGGACTACAGAACTACTGGACTACAGGACTACAGGACTACAGGACTACTGGACTACAGGACTACAGGACTACAGGACTACTGGACTACAGAACTACTGGACTACAGGACTACAGGACTACCTCTTGGAGGTGGACTCTCGTCTCTCCAGATAACGGTCTACTGGGTCCACATGGGGACTTGAACCAGGACCCAGCAGGTTGACTGAAGTTCATAAACATATTCAGTTCAGCTTCAATCAGCACGAGATGATCAGATGAGTTTATTGATCTATTGATTGATTACCTGATTGATCTATTGATTGATTACCTGATTGATTTATGTATCTATTGATTGATCTATTTATTTATCTATTGATTGATTAATTGATTTATTGATTGATTGATTGATTTATCTATTGATTGATTGATTGATTTATCTATTGATTGATTGTTCTATTTATTGATCTATTGATTTATCTATTGATTTATCTATTGATTGATTTATTTATTGATTGCTTGACCTATTGATTGCTTGATCTATTTATTGATCTATTGATTGATTGATTGATCTATTTATTGATCTATTGATTGATTCCGTTCTAACAGAGACGTCTCTGGATATTGATTCTCTGCTCGTTCATCAATAGTTCACATTATTAATTGCTGATATGTTCACATTTCTTAAGCTTCACCTTTAAGTTCTGATATGAATCATTTTTTCTCACTTTGAGCTGTTTGGGCTGCATGTGAAAAGTATATTATCACTTTATTATCTAAATGTTACTAATATACTTTAATTATAATACTATAAAATAACGATAACCACTATAATGTTGATGTATTGTAGTATGATTAAAATAATAGATACAGTATAATGAATAATAACTGTCTGTTTCTTTACTGGAGTTTCTTCAGGCTGCATGTATTAATCATCTTTATTGATCCCTTCCTGTGGTCTGACTCACCTTGAGGGTCTGCAGGGTCCCGGTCTCCTCCTCGCGGCCCCACACCGTGACCCCCCCTCTGCTGTAGCGGCTGGTCCAGCCGGCAGCGCTCAGACACCGCTCTCTGAAGGAGGAGAAGTCAGAGTCGTCCGGGATCTGCACCGGCATCTCCACGACCAGGACGGGCTATAATAATGATGATAATGATAATAATAATAATAATAAAATGCAAAGAATACAAAGAGGCGTTCAGGGTCTCCTGTCTCCTCACAGAGGAGTAAAGAATGAATGCAGGGAGGTGATGACAGCAGCCGCTGAACATCTCTGCACAGATGGGTCACAGAGCACAGACCTCTCACTCTGTCCACACTTTCAGGAGACTAAAAGAGGAACGTTGAACCGGTTTGTTTGTATATATATACCTCTGATGGAGGAGACACTGTATACATATATATATATATGTATATATATATATATATATATATATATATATATATATATATATATATATATATATATACATATATATATATATGTATATATATATATATATATATATATATATATATATATATATATATATGTATATATATACATATATATATATATATATATATATATGTATATATATACATATATATATATATATATATATATATATATATATGTATATATATACATATATATATATATATATATATATATATATATATATATATATATATGGACTACTGGACTACAGGCATACTGGACTACTGGACTACTGGATATATACAGTGTCTCCTCCATCAGAAACATAGAGCAAAGAGGATTTATTCCATCTTAGTTTCATCAAAACAAATACATTCAATGTCTGACTGACTCCTCTGGTTGTATAGAAGTCTATGCTTCATGTGTTAAAGCTGCATTCTCTCTCCTGAC
>JBAMJR010000896.1:57500-59672 GCA_038501785.1 Myoxocephalus aenaeus
GTCTGTGGTCTGGTGTCTGGTGTCTGGTGTCTGGTGTCTGGTGTCTGGTGTCTGTGGTCTGGTGTCTGTGGTCTGGTGTCTGTGGTCTGGTGTCTGTGGTCTGGTGTCTGTAGTCTGGTGTCTGTAGTCTGGTGTCTGGTGTCTGTAGTCTGGTGTCTGTGGTCTGGTGTCTGTGGTCTGGTGTCTGTAGTCTGGTGTCTGGTGTCTGGTGTCTGGTGTCTGGTGTCTGGTGTCTGTGGTCTGGTGTCTGGTGTCTGGTGTCTGGTGTCTGTAGTCTGGTGTCTGGTATCTGTAGTCTGGTGTCTGTAGTCTGGTGTCTGGTGTCTGGTGTCTGGTGTCTGTAGTCTGGTGTCTGTAGTCTGTAGTCTGGTGTCTGTAGTCTGGTGTCTGGTGTCTGTGGTCTGGTGTCTGTAGTCTGGTGTCTGTAGTCTGGTGTCTGTAGTCTGGTGTCTGTAGTCTGGTGTCTGGTGTCTGGTGTCTGGTGTCTGGTGTCTGGTGTCTGGTGTCTGTAGTCTGGTGTCTGTGGTCTGGTGTCTGGTGTCTGTGGTCTGGTGTCTGTAGTCTGGTGTCTGTAGTCTGGTGTCTGGTGTCTGTGGTCTGGTGTCTGTAGTCTGGTGTCTGTAGTCTGGTGTCTGTAGTCTGGTGTCTGTGGTCTGGTGTCTGGTGTCTGGTGTCTGTAGTCTGGTGTCTGGTGTCTGTAGTCTGGTGTCTGGTGTCTGGTGTCTGGTGTCTGTAGTCTGTAGTCTGTAGTCTGTAGTCTGGTGTCTGTAGTCTGGTGTCTGTAGTCTGGTGTCTGTGGTCTGGTGTCTGGTGTCTGTAGTCTGGTGTCTGTAGTCTGGTGTCTGTAGTCTGTAGTCTGTAGTCTGGTGTCCGGTGTCCGGTGTCCGGTGTCTGTAGTCTGGTGTCTGGTGTCTGTAGTCTGGTGTCTGTAGTCTGTAGTCTGTAGTCTGTAGTCTGTAGTCTGGTGTCTGTAGTCTGGTGTCTGTGGTCTGGTGTCTGTAGTCTGTAGTCTGTAGTCTGGTGTCCGGTGTCCGGTGTCTGTAGTCTGGTGTCTGTAGTCTGTAGTCTGTAGTCTGTAGTCTGTAGTCTGTAGTCTGTAGTCTGGTGTCTGTAGTCTGGTGTCTGTAGTCTGTAGTCTGTAGTCTGGTGTCTGTAGTCTGGTGTCTGTAGTCTGGTGTCTGTGGTCTGGTGTCTGTAGTCTGGTGTCTGGTGTCTGGTGTCTGTAGTCTGGTGTCTGTAGTCTGGTGTCTGTGGTCTGGTGTCTGTAGTCTGGTGTCTGTGGTCTTGGTGTTATATCTGGTCCTTCAGGACCCTGGTCCTCTATATCTGGTCCTTCAGGACTCTGGTCCTCTATATCTGGTCCTTCAGGACTCTGGTCCTCTATATCTGGTCCTTCAGGACCCTGGTCCTCTATATCTGGTCCTTCAGGACCCTGGTCCTGTATATCTGGTCCTTCAGGACCCTGGTCCTCTATATCTGGTCCTTCAGGACCCTGGTCCTCTATATCTGGTCCTTCAGGACTCTGGTCCTCTATATCTGGTCCTTCAGGACCCTGGTCCTCTATATCTGGTCCTTCAGGACCCTGGTCCTCTATATCTGGTCCTTCAGGACTCTGGTCCTCTATATCTGGTCCTTCAGGACCCTGGTCCTCTATATCTGGTCCTTCAGGACTCTGGTCCTCTATATCTGGTCCTTCAGGACCCTGGTCCTCTATATCTGGTCCTTCAGGACCCTGGTCCTCTATATCTGGTCCTTCAGGACTCTGGTCCTCTATATCTGGTCCTTCAGGACCCTGGTCCTCTATATCTGGTCCTTCAGGACTCTGGTCCTCTATATCTGGTCCTTCAGGACTCTGGTCCTCTATATCTGGTCCTTCAGGACCCTGGTCCTCTATATCTGGTCCTTCAGGACCCTGGTCCTCTATATCTGGTCCTTCAGGACCCTGGTCCTGTATATCTGGTCCTTCAGGACTCTGGTCCTCTATATCTGGTCCTTCAGGACCCTGGTCCTCTATATCTGGTCCTTCAGGACCCTGGTCCTGTATATCTGGTCCTTCAGGACCCTGGTCCTTGTAAAGCGTATTCTCTGGACGGTGGCCTGTTTAGGACCCTTCAGACTCACCTGGACTTTATTTTCTTCTTCTCTTTTGTTTATTTTGTAGTTGTTTTGTTT